>CANYCX012075587.1:0-18311 GCA_948193385.1 Breynia disticha f. nivosa | reverse complement strand
TATGTTTACATATATATATATATATATATATATATATATATATATATATATCTAATTCCAATTTGACAATTTTACCCTCGGCTCTACCCTCGATCTTCTTTTTATTTTTCTCTCTCCCAATTTGTCCTAACCTTACCCGATATTTTAATTCTTAAAAAATCCTACACTCTTCCACCCATATTTAATTAATTATATTTCGCGAAAAATTTATTTGCGCATTTATGAAATAATTCAAAATTTCTTAAAAAATCTTAAAAATGGAGGGTGTTACACTGGTGCATCATGTTCATTTATTGACTCTGATCATGCATTAAAATTGAACTTGAGGGCAGAAACTCTAGATTGTATCATAATTGTGACAATGCCCTCTAGGGAAAATGTGAGAGTTAATACTGCGATTAGGTCATGCCCTATTGTTATAGGAAATTATGAATTTCACGTAGATTTAGTGGTAATCCATTTGAGGGATTTTGAATTGATTTTGGGCATGGACTGACTCTTGAAACATAGAGTAGTGTTAGATTGTTTTTTGAAGGAAGTCTCTATTGAGATCGACGGGCAAAAGGAAATTTTTTTTGTAGGCGATAGAAGGTTGGTACCCTCTTGTCTGATATCCGCAGTGCAATCGGTGATTTTGATGAAAGAAGGTTGTGAGGCTTATCTGACGAGTGTGATAGACACTACGGAGCCTAGTGTGGGAGTGTCAGAAGTTCCAGTGGTATGTGAATACCCGGACATTTTTCAGGAGGATCTTCCCAAATTGCCTCTTAGTAGAGATGTGGATTTTAAAATTGAGACCGTACTGAGAACGACTCCTATACCGATAGCATCCTATCGAATGGCTTCAGCCAAATTGAATGAGTTGAAGAAGCAGTTGGAGGAGTTACTCAATATAGGTTTCATAAATCTGAGTATTTCTCTGTGGGGAGCGCCTGTGTTATTTGTTAAGAAGAAGGACAGAAGCATGAGACTGTGTATCGATTAGCGTCAATTAAATCGGGTGATGATAAAGAACAATATCTATTACCCCAAATTGATGATCTCCTAGATCAATTGAACGGCGCATGGTGTTCTCAACAATTGACTTAAGGTCGGGGTACTGACAGTTGAGAGTAGAGGAGAAGTCAGTGCCTAAGATAGCGCTTAGAACCAGAGATGGCCACTTTGAGTTCACAGTGATGCCATTTGGATTGACAAATGCTCCATCGGCATTTAAGTCTTTGATGAACAAAATTTTCCAACCCTACTTGGAAACATTTTTGGTGGTCCTCATTGACGATATTCTGATTTATTCAAAGAGTAGAAGTGAGCATGAGGAACACTTGAGAATGGCATTACAGATATTGAGAGATAAATATATGTATGCTAAGTTCTCAAAGTGCGAGTTCTGGCTTGAAGAGGTTGCATTTTTGGGTCACATGATCTCTAAACATGGTGTTCAATCGGATCCTTCGAAGATTAAGGCAGTGGAAGAGTGGAAATCTCCAAAGAATGTAACTAAAATTCAAAGTTTTCTAGGTTTAACATGTTATTATCAAAGATTCATTCAGGATTTCTCGATACTCACGAAACCTTTGACTAACTTGTTAAAGTAAAATGCTAAGTTTGAATGGAGTGAGAAATGTCAAGGGAGCTTTGAAGAGATTAAGAAGAGGCTTAATAAGGCTCCAGTATTAACTCTACTGTCAGAGGATAGAGAGTATATGGTATATACTGATGCATCTGACAAAGGACTCGGTGGGGTTTCGATGCAAAATGGAAATGTGATAGCATATACTTTGAGGCAGTTGAGACCACATGAGTTGAATTACCCGACGCACGACTTAGAGCTTGCGGTGATAATTCATGCTCTAAATACTTGGATGCATTATCTTTACGGAGAAACCTTCAAGATTTTCACCTATCGCAAAAGCTTGAAGTACATTACCACTTAGAAGGAATTGAACCTTAGGCAAAGGAGGTGGATTGAGTTGTTAAAGGATTACGATTGTTCGATTGAATACCACCTAGGAAAGGCTAATGTGGTAGCCGATGCACTTAGTAGGAAATCACAGGTGAAGGGTGATGTCATTGCATACAATGAGGAGTCGTTGTTTACAATGAGGGAGCTACAGCTAGAACTTCAAGTGACTAAAGAGGGGTTGTTAGGTAATATTTCGGTGAGGCCTTTGATTCAAGAGAGAATAAAAGAGCGACAAATGGAGGATGCTAATTTGATGCTTGCTAAAAAGAAAGTGGAAAGAGGTAGAGAAACACCATATGAACTTGATAATCAGGGAGTCCTACACTACGGGAGGAGGCTGTGTGTGCCGAATGTTTCGGGATTGAAAGAGGAGATCCTGTAAGAAGCACATTCCTCTCGATACTCAGTGCACCCAGGCAGTACCAAGATGTACAGGGATTTGAAACAGCTGTATTGGTGGTTGGGTATGAAGAAGAGATCGCATAATTCGTGGCTAAGTGTCTGAGTTGTTAGCAGATTAAGGCTGAGCACCAAGCTCCAGCTGGAAAGCTTCATTCTTTAGCTATTTCAGCGTGGAAATGGGAGCGCATAACCATGGATTTCGTGGTTGGGTTGCCCATAACCTTTCAGAATCACGATGCGGTGTGGGTGATAATAGACATATTGATGAAATCTGCACATTTCCTAGCAATCAAACAGGATGATTCCTTGGATAAGCTAGCGGAGAAATATGTGGTTGAAGTGGTTAGACTTCATAGAGTGCCGATTTCGATTGTTTCCGATCGAGATCCTCGATTTACTTCACATTTTTGGGGCAGTTTGCAGAAAGCCATGGGTACTAGACTCAACTTTAGTACAGCTTTTCACCCCCAGACAGATGGACAGTTAGAAAGAAGGATACAAACTTTGGAAGACATGATGAGAGCATTCATTATGTAGTTCAGAGACCTGATGAACTCTCTCGACTACAGGACGTTTTTCATGTGAGTATGTTGAGGCGGTATAGATCCGATTCAAGCCACGTGATTAAGGAACCCGAACTGGAGATCTTGGAGGATATGACTTATAAGAAGGAACCTGTGGAAATCCTAAATCGGATGGTCCGCAAGTTACAGAATAAGGAAATCCCTATGGTCAAGGTCAAATGGAGTTTCCATTCTCCGAAAGAGGCTATTTAGAAGTCGAAGGGGAGATGCGCAAGCATTATCCTCATTTATTTTCAGAATCAGGCACAACTTAAATTTTGAGGACGAAATTTTCTTAAGGGGGTAGAGTTGTAACGCTCAAAATTTCGATTTAATTCAAATTTTAAATAAAATACATGGAAAAATAAGAATAAATTTTTCACGTTTAGAATTTAAGAAATAAATTGAGTGGAGCCGTGATACTTGATTTAGAGAGGGAAATTAGAAAGTTAGAGGGATTAAAATAAAGGTCGGGATTTGTGGGCTGATTATGAGGTAGTAAGGACCGAGCCCAAGAGAAAAGCCCAAGAGGAAACCCTTAAAAGCATAGTTTCTCCTTCTCCTTTCCCCCACTTCCACGTTACTTCCCTCCATACTCTCCCTCCATAGCTAAAAACCTTCACCACCATCCTTTCCTACAAAACACTAATGCTAGGGAGTTCCAAACTCGGTTGGTGATCGAATCTCGGTAAGCATTCATCCTTCTCTCTTGTAAATCCCGTATTTTTCCCTACCATAGCTTTCCGACCAAATAACTCTTTCGATCTAGCTCTGATTTGAGCAAATGATGGCTCGTTGGAAAGCTTATCATGTCTACTACCTAGTAGTAATTATCAATATATATATATATATATATTGATGTTGTGTTCAACTTTTCAAACTATTTATTTTGTCTTGAACAAAAAACTATGTAAATCATGTTTTAAACTGTCTTACTGTCTTATATTCATTTTCAACAACTGGATTCATTTTGCTTGATATATATTTTTTTTTATTGTGATTTTGTTTGATATATATATTTACATGCGACCATTTATATTAGTACATTTAATGCTTGGGCTTATTTTTTGGGTTTTTGATTGAATGTTATTTTATTTTACGAAAAATTTATGCCGAAATTTATAAAAAGTTTAATTAAAAATAAAAAATAAAATAAATTTGAGCATTACTAATTTGTGGAGAAAATAAGAAAAAAATAAAAGTTTTGAGTCTATATGTCGTCTTCTCATAATTGACTTATCATAGACGAAATAAAAGGGTAGAAGATATTGTTTGTCTTTTCTTCCGTATAGAGAATGTCTACATACGGATTCATCCGAGTGAGCAATCCTACATCCGGAGAAGGAAATCTTATTAATTTTAAGGGATCAGTCATCCAAATCCCTTAAATCTTATTAATTTAATCATCCAAATACTTAAAAAGATAACTATTTTACCAAAAAATAACTAAAACAAGAGTAATTTACATTTGTTACCATTTTAAAACGTGGTTCTGAAAAAAGAACATAATTCCAGCAAACCAATATGCACAAGCGAAAATAAATAATATAGACTACTATTTCATTCTTCAAAACCCTAAAATCAAAGAAAATAAACAGGAAACAAAGTTAACTAAATTTGATTTATTAGTGATTGTTGAGAAGATCAGCGGATGAACTCTCATGGATTTCATCTGTATTTGGTAGTGAGCCTGAAGTATCTGGCCATGGTCCCTCAATTGACATGCTTCTCTGCATCTGAGTGTCCTGAGAATTCTTAGACAAGTTGGTTTGGCTGTCCTGGGACAAAATCTCGAACGCTTTGAACCTTGCCTCCGCATCCATTCCACCGCGCTTGATTATCGGTGCTTGGACCGGAATCTTTCCTTCAAGCATTTTCACCACACCTGTCATCGCTGGCCTTAAAGTGGGAGATGGATTGGTGCAGAGAAGAGCAATGTTAAGTATCCTCATTGCCTCATTTTTGGAGAATGTTTCCAGGCTTGGATCTACCAGTTCTAGCAGGTTTCCTTGCTCTTGCAGCACATAGGCCTGTCATTACATGCATAACAATAGAAGATGAGATGATATTGTAACATTTTTAGGAAAAAGATTTTGCAACCAAGAAATGGAATGAATATGTTACCCAATCGAGCAGATAAACAAACTCCTCCTTTGGCCTGTAATTTGTGTTGCTTTTCCCACTGACAATTTCTAAAGCAACAACACCAAAACTGTAAACATCAGCTTTATCTGTCAGGTAGCCTCTCATTGCATATTCAGGAGCCATATATCCTCTGCACAAAAATCAAATATCACCAGAACCATGAGTAGAAAAAATAGTCAAGAAACTTCTGTTTACTTTTCAAGTTAGATGCACAATCTTAATGGCAGGGTCGGCTCACATTGTTCCAGCAATGCGGGTACTGATGTGAGTATTCTCTTCTTCGTCAAGCTTGGCCAAACCAAAGTCAGAAATCTTAGCATTCAGATCCTTATCAAGCAGCACATTTGTTGCCTTAATATCTCTGTGCACAATCTTTAACCTCGACTCTTCATGGAGATAAGCTAAACCCTTTGAGATACCCAACAATATCTTCTTTCTTCTAGACCAATCCAATTTGATGCGATGCTCTTCCTTACCTAATTTCAATCATCATAAACATAACATTTTAGCTGAAGTTTCTTTCCTATAGTGTTCGTTATATACAGCTTTTTTAAGCAATACTACAGGTTTACATTTCATGAACATTTACCAAAAATTGCACGAGCAAGACAATTGTTTTCCAAATATTCATACACTAGCAACAATTCTTTTCCTTCAATGCAGCAGCCATAAAGTTTTACTAGATTGGGATGCTGCAACGCAGATATCATCCCGATTTCATTCACAAATTCACGATTTCCTTGCTTTGACTTGGATGAGAGCTGTTTTACTGCTATTATCACACCATCTGAGAGCACACCCTGATATTATCAAACATGTAACGTTTCAGATTAATTCGTAAACGTTCAGAAATTTTGCTACACGCTAAAAAATGTTGCAGGATCATAGTCTGTAAGAGAGTTTACCTTGTACACAGGGCCAAATCCTCCTTCTCCGATCTTGTTTGCAGCATCAAAATTATTGGTAGCACGTTTAATTTGTCTTAACGTAAAATAACCTGTTTGAAGATCTAGTCCACGAAGTTCTGCACATAGAACAAATTGATTATGATTTTTTGTAGAATAAAAATAGTCAGACCAATTGCGCTTGAGCTTAATGTTACCTGGATCTTCAGGGTCCTTCCTACCTAAGTGGCCTGTCAGTCGGAGAAGTAGCAGAACCATGATCACTAAAAATACAAATGAACCAACTACGATTCCGGCAATCGCTCCAGCTGATAATCCTCCTCCAGTATCGACCTTGAAGTCTAGAAGAGAAGGAAAGTATTTAGCAAAAACAAAATTACAGAGAAAAGAATTCCTAGAAGGATGAAAGTTAGATAAACTTACTTGGAGTTACTGAAATGCCAGAAATGAGGGGTCCATAAACACCTCTGTAAGGAATGGCCAGAGTTCCTTTGCCCGACCAGTATAAGTGTATTTCCAGAGTAGTACTGCCGTTAACAAATACATTATTATATTGCTTAGTGATTCCTATGCCAGCTCCTCCTGCTTCCTCCATGATATTGAAATCCTTCTCAACTACATTACCCTGCTCGCAAAAGTAAATTTGAGTTTCACAATTTATTATCATAAATCAATCTAGAACGAAGAACCAAAAGCTGATTGCAATAATTTGAACAACTTCGACCACTTCGTGAAGGCAAATTTATAACTGTTTAAAAGATATGGAAACAAATTTTCTTACTTGTATAGCAATGTTGAATATTCGCCTTCCGAGGCTGCTAAAGGTCCGATCATTGGAAAACATAATTTCAGCAAAGTGGAGCTTCACATTATAACTTCCCTCCCTCATGCACAGGCCATAATACTTGAGGGATTGCGCAGCAAGGCGAGCAGACTGGTGATATGTTGAGCTATTGGGACTCAGAACAGAAGTGTTTCCGACCCGAAAAACAGCTGAGTCATTGCCTACGTAAACTCCACTACTGCTGTAGCCCCATTTTTCGGATTCAGAAAAAAAGTACGACGGGCCACCAGGCGTTAAATCTTCTGTGTAGTCGTTGCCATCAACATTTGTCCTTGGCCCTCCACAATTTATGAACAAGGAAAAATCTGAAACACAGTTGATTCAAAACAATGAGTTCATTTATGAGGAGTTTAAAAATTTCTGTTTGATGTGACTCCGATCTCATGGATCAGCAACATAAATCTTATTCTTACATTGTGCATCTCCTGAGCATGGAAGGTCCTTTTTCAAGCACCAAGAGATCCTACATGAATATATTTAAGTTGTGAATAACATAACAGAAACACACATACATCTATATTGTCAAGCAAAGCCGAGAAGAAAAAAAACAACTTACGAATTGCTGTCAGCAGATGAACTACTCGCAGAAACCAAGTTCCTGTTGAATGTAAAAACTCAATTAGCAAACATATAATGTGAGAAAGATAGCAAGGTGTGAAACGAACAAAACGTTGGATGCTTACACTGATCCCATTTGGCAAGTACGCTGACCTAATCCTGTAAAGTTGTTATAAGATAGATCCCTGAAATAAATTTTTATATCGCCATTAACATTGGTATGGTAAAAGTATCTCAATCCCTGAAATAAATTCTGAAACTCACAGAATGTCATCGCTTGACAACATCTTCCCAGGTACTTCACCAGTCAGAGAGTTATTATTCAAAAACCTACAACCATTTGGAGTCAAGCACGCAAGCCATAATGCTGAAAAATTAAAACTGATGTTCTTAAACTATATGAAATATAATTTTTTGCTTTGGATGTATTATCACTTACATGTGATCCAAATTTTTCAAACTCTGAAATGTCTGAGGAATATTTCCACTCAGCATGTTAAAGCTTAAATCTCTGCATAATGTGATGTATTAGATGCGAAAACGAAATAAAAAATTAAAAATGAAAGTTGAGCTTTTTATCAAGATTTGCAGCAGCAAAACTTACAAAGTCTTTAAAGGTACAATGGTACCAATGTACTCTGGAATGGAGCCATTGATGGAGCAATTCCGTATTGCCCTGACATTTAATAAACAGACAATGATTAAAAAAGATTTGTAACAATCTGAAGGCAACATGGACTTGACAAATAGATTGATCAGATTCTACTTACAATCGTTGCAAGTTCTGCAAATTTTCTATGTTAGGGAAAGTAGAACCTGAGCCACTCAAATCAGTTATTCTCCTGTTGAAAGAAATTTCCTTGTGAGTTTCAAGATTTTCCAAGAAGGTAAGTAGCATAAAATGTTAGAGAAAGGTGGGTCACAATTGAGTCAAGTTTGTGAGCAGAGATATGTTAGATGGAATAGGACCCTCCATGGAAGTTCCTTGGATATCCCTGCAAACGAAAAACAAACACGCAGGAATGTGATATGGATAAAGAGCTTCTTTTTCCTTCTGCTTCCTAAAACCAAAAACATATGCAGATAAATGATATTTACTTACAATCTACTCAAATTTATCCAGTTACCAATAAATTCAGGTATCTGCCCAGTTATTTTAGTTCCATCAATCCGACTGCAACATTATCAAACAAGATTTATTATTTTTGTTAGATTGAAATTATTCAGATATGAGATATCATGCCGATTGTAGCACTTACAAGTCAGTTAAGCTAATTAAATTGGCAAATGAATCTGGTATTGTTCCATTAAAATTGTTGGATGAAAGTAACCTGAGGAAGAAAAACAAGTAAATACCAGTTAAAAGGTGAACAACAGCAGCAATAAATCATAATATTATGGATAATGCAATGAAAAATTGAATCAAAATCTTACAGTCTTTGCAGATTCTTCAAAATTCCAAGATTGCTAGGGAGTGGTCCACTGAGTAAATTATCTTCTAATACCCTATAAAATGTTATCAAAATTGCAGATGAACATGGTATTACTATATCCTCTCAAATGTCTAAAATAACGGTTATATGACTTACAAACTCTGTAATGTAGTTATATTGCCATATACTGCTGGCATTGAACCAGTGAGACGGTTTCCTAGTAGACCCCTAAGGCATTGCAAGCAGTCAAAAGTTTACTGATCGAATGGAAATTCTTCAACAATTTGCAGATTGTTAGAACAAAAATGAAAACAAATTAGTAACTCACAAAGAGCGAAGATTCGGCATTTGAGCGAGTCTTGTGGGCAGTGATCCACTAAGTAAGTTGCGAGTGAGATCACTGTTTCAGAAAAAGAGCTAAAAGTTAATGTATTATGTTCAAATAAATATTAAATCTCTTCTAAGGTTGCAAGCATTTAACACTTACATGTCCTGCAGATAAGTGAGGTTCCCAAATTCTTCTGGTAGAACTCCAGTTAGATTATAACCCTTCAACCAGCTGTTGAAGAAATGAAAGGTCTATTACAGAAGATTCAGTTTGAATACTTTGGAAATAGAGCAAATTAATTCCATTTAAGACAATAAATAGATAATAGGAATTCGTTTTGAAAGATTGATATGAATGATGAGTGTGTTTATGAAGGTGATAGATTGAAAAGAGTTGGATAAAAGGACATACAATTGAGTGACATGGCAGAGGGCGCCATTGTTGAAAGTGCAGTTACAGGTGACATTGCTTATAATGTCATCTTCAACAGTAGAATTGTTCCACTGTGCAGTACGACAAGAATTTCCATTTATAATCCATCCACTATGATTCAGTCTTCTAGTAATCGTTTCAAGTATTTCAACTGTTACCAAAACGTCAACACAGTTAATTACATGAATTCACTCATCATATACAGCAGAAAATATATATCAGAATTATTGACAACACTTTAAAGATTAGTATTATCATAGCCCTTCCTCTTTAATAACTATGACTATTTTGAGCAATCAAACCCATGTGAACTGAGCATGTCACATGCTGAGCTTGCCCTTCTGCTCAATTATATAACTCATTTATCAAACATTCCTAGAATCCAATGCTTTCATGTCACTTCACACTTGTAGGCTTACTATAATAAAATTATAAACTCACCTTTCTATAATAAATAATGCACATAAAACAGCACGTGCCTGTGTTATGGACAAATTTAAAGTTGATAGTAATATGATGAGAATGATTCATGAATAATTATAAAAAAAAAGCACTAAAACCCAGAAAAAGACAGGAAATTTATTTGAACCGCGTTTGCGGATAGAATCAATAAATCGTATTAATATCTTATTCTCAACTTGTTTGGATCAAAGGATATTTTAGCAGAAAATATTTTTTATTTTAGTAGACGACAACGACTTTTCTACGACAGTACTAATGCATGCATTTCCACTGCAATAATATGTTAAAGAAGATCAGAATTGATATCAGTGGGGTCCATTTAATCAACCCATCTAATACTATTTGCATGAAATAATAATAATGTTTTTTTCATTGTTCATTCAGTTTATAAAACAGACCATTCAACTATAACTGGGCATTTTGTGTTTCTAATCACCAAGTAATGTAATAATCTTGGATTCAACTGCAGTATCATTTCGTTTTACTGCTAAACGCACATTCTAATCTTGTTTTTCCATCACCAGAATAGAGGATTCTGAACATTTTCTTAAGCTAAATAGAGAATTATAATAGGAAACTGCCAAAATTAAGAACCAGGAGAAGAATCCTTAATTAATATATGTAATCAATCTGCTCCATTAACATCAAGCACAATGAGTCACAGTTATTCTAAACATACCTTCATCATCAGGCAAGACTTGAGCACAAGATAATGATTCCTTCAGAACAAAGCAGTTGAAAACCAAACCAGCAAAAGCAACAGCAAAGACAACTTTAGAGACTGACTGAACAAAAACCATGTTTCCAGTTACTGCAACAGAGCGAGACTGCTTCTGATTCTACTTTCAGAACTCACTCATATGACTATAGTAAACTTTACAAGAAAAAAACAAGTGTAATGACAATGCAGCGATACAAACAAAGGTTCTTTAGAGAGAAAGAGAGTTGTTTGAGGGAAAGAGACGAGAAAGTGGAGAGTTTAAAAGTGCGTGGTTTGGTCTTATTTGCTGACGTTTTTGTTTACTCAACTCTGAAGTGGTCAAAATCGAAGGTTATATTGTGCAGTTTTAGACTGTTCTGAACTGTCTCAATGAATGATATAACCGTACGGCAATCATAAGACAAGTCGTCAGTGACGACTATCAACTTTTGAATTTCTTGCAATGTAAATTTTTATGTCCAGTTTTCTCAAAAGAATTTTGTTACACCAATTCACACGTGGTAGAATTAAAAAGGTTGTATATGCATTGGATCGTCAAATTCCAATCAGGTTTGATAAGAGTTGAAGTCGGGTTTGGGTTAAAATTGATTGTAGTTTTGATTTTTTTTTTAAATTGAACTATCTTTGCCATTGATCTAAAGTGATCAACAGCCAAGATCATACCAACGGTAATAGGGGTCCAACTTTTTTTTTCAGTGATCAACAGCCAAGATCATACCAACGTCAATTATTCTTTTAGTCTCTCTCCTTCCACTAACATTTACTCATCCACCAGAAGTTTCATGTTGCATTCTATTTTGAGGAGGGTTCTTCCACCAACATCAGAATGTTTGGGAACATCGATTGCATGCATTGACGATAGAAGAATTGTCTAAATGCGTGGAGAGGGTGTTGGGGCCGCTCATAATTAAGAGAAAAATAGAGGGACAAAATAGATGATATACAAGTCTATTTAGCCCTTGTTTGGTATAATTTAAACAATTCGTGAGAACTTAATTATTGAGGAAGTTTATTAGAAAATTGTTGAGAAAGTGTTAAATTTACATGTTTAGTATAACAATGCACTTTTAGGGAAGTGCAATTAAAAGATGAATTTTTAATTAATCAAAAATTATTATACCCTTAATAAATTAAAAGAAGAAGTGTAGAGTAATTGCTCAATAGTCATTTTGAACTGGTGAAGTAACTTTCTTAAGGGGTGAGTGGATTTTTTTCCCCCCTCTTTAGAGGAAGTGAGTTCCTCGTAACTAGGGAAGTAAAAATATAAATGACAAACAAACATAATTAAAGAGCCCATTTGATTACACCACTTAAGTGCTTAATTTAAAATATTAAGCACTTAATTACATTAAGTGCTTTTGATAACAAAAATACATAACTACTTAATTTAATCAATTAAGTCAAAAAAGCACTTAACCTTTTAAGTTAAAATCTTTAACTTAAAATATTAAGTAACTTACTTATTATCATTTTTTATTAAAAATTATATGCTAATAATTAAATGTTTTTCATAATCATATTTATCCAAATATTAAGACATGAATTTCATTAATTTATTTTAAAAATTTTTATATATTTATTAATAATTATAAGTTATAACTCTAAAAATTCAAATTATTAATTTTTTTATTATTATCATTAATAAAAATTATATTGCTAAAAATGACTTATAATTTTATTATTTTATATTTTCTAGATTTGATAAAAATTTTAAATAATAATTCAATTGTATATCAATTAAATTTATCAAACAACTTATTAAATTCAGTACTTAATTTTCAGTTATAACCAAACAGATTTTATTAACAAATTAAGCATTCAGTACTAAAAATTTAGCATTTAATTTTTAGCACTTAATTTTAAATTTTATTAAATGGGCCCTAAATAAGTTCCTTTGGAATTAAATTCCTCTCCACTTCTCCTATACTAAACAAGCCCTTAATAACCACCAAAACCAACCCCACCATCTATTTTACTTTTCATTCTCTGTCAAAAGAAAGAGAGACTTGAAATACTTTCTTTTAAGTTCACTAAATAACAATCAGTAGAGAGGCGAACAAGCTTGGGGTTAGTATACCATTGTATGCTTATGGAAAGAGCAGCCAAAAAGTTGTCGGAAGATTCAATGTTTGGTATTTTATTTTGCCGCACTACAAAACAATTAAGTTTCATTTCCTTTAAATATACTACGTATATTGATAAATGTTTTCATTGGTATCAGAGCCATGAAAGAAACTTAGTATTTTTATATTTGTCTAAAAATAAAAATTTTATTTGGCATTTGTCTGATGATGATGTTGATGTTTTGTGGACTAGTCAATTGGTTGATTAGAATTTTGACAAAATTGTATCTTAATATCACGAATAGTAGAAATTGTCAGAATTTTTTGTTGCAATTTTGGAAAAAGAATAATACCAGTAGGATCAACACGAAAAAATGAATTGAAATCCCAAACTTTGTCCAATTCAAATCATGAGAATGTTTGATCAAGGGTGATCAACATTAAATTCCTAACTTAGTTTTGATAATGTGAAACTATTTAAAGTGATAAAGATTGATTTTCAGGTAAACGATGCAATCTACAAAGTATTAACATACATTAATTTGTAATATAACGTACGTTATTCAAGCAGAATCCTAGGAAAATCCAGCAGATGAATAACATAGGATGGAATGGAGTCAACATATGTTAACAAGATTAACGTACGTTAATATGTAAAATAACGTACGTTAATTTCCTCTGGACTCTCGGCGAAAAGCTTGGAAACTCTTTGGAAGTAGAACGGAAAAGTGAACGGTCAACAAAACGTTTTGGGTAACGTACATTACTGGAGCTAAGCATACGTTACCGACTCTACCACAACATTAAATCAATGGGCATTTCAAACTCAAACGGCTAGTTTATGTGTCTAACGACCATAAATACAAGAGAGAGGTATAAAAGGATTGAAATAACTGTTGGGAACAACTTCTACTACCGTAGAAACATAAAGTGCAATCTAGAGAACAAATTCTTCATCAAGTGACAAGCATTTGAGCAATTTTTAATAATTCTATTTGAAGCTTTGTAGAAGCAACTTGTAATTGGTTAGAAGTACTTGTATTGAGCTAATTGTTGAGGATAGAAAACTTGTAGTTGGGTTGTTCATTGTAATAGAGTTCTCACTTGTCTTGAAAGTGAATTTGTAAAATAAAGATATTAGTGGAGGTTTGCAAATCCTTAGTAGAGGTACTAAAGTAGTGGAGTAGGCAAGGTTGTGCCAAACTACTCTAAATTCCTGTGTTGTTTCTTCTTCTTTACTACTTTACTTTGCAATTTCCTATCAATTCCGCAAGAACAAAGAAAAGGGGACGATTCAAGATTCAACCCCCCTTCTCTTGAATCCTACAAGGAAGGCATTAAACGGATTATGCAAAAAATGTCACTTTTTAATTTTTGTCCTGTTCCATGGCAGAAATTTCATAAGATTGAAGGTGGGAGATGGTGATGTGGCACTATCTAATAAGGTTAGTTACATTTTTTGACTGGTCAAATCAGGAAGAAGCAAATAAAAACACGTCATGCGGACACGATTGTTTTCAAAACCAGTCAAAGTAGGAAGGTTGCCAACCAATCAAAACATGACACATGGCAAGGCAATTAAAAATTCAAGCCAACCGGTTGGTACGCGTGGTAGACAGTCAACCCTACGACCCAATCAGATAGTGATGCGTGGCATGACACGTCATCATGTGACACATTGACATTTGCCACGTTAGCATATGCCACGTCATTAGCCAAACCTACATGGACCAATCATCTTTTGACACGTGGCATGGGATGCCACATCAACAGCCATGTCAGCATCCTCTATGTGGCAGCTTTTGTTTGTGACACGTAGCAGCTTCAGGTGGTGAGCACACTGGCTGCGAGTATACACCCAAAGGCGCGTTGGCGAGAGTGGCCGAACTTTGATCTGTGCGTGAGGACGATTCTGCCACCGAATTTTGGCAAAATTTATTTCTTATTTTTCTTGATTTTATGATATGGTTTTTGGAATTTTTTTGAGAAGTTGTTTTTTCAGACTTAGTTTCGATCTTGTGTTTTTAATTGTTGAAATAAAAAATTTACTTTCCAAAAATATTATAAATTGTCAAGAAAATGATGGTAATTTTATTTTGTATTTATTTTTATATAGTTCTTGAATTAGCCTTATAAAATTGTAATTCATCCTTTAGGTATAATTCTCAATTTTATGTGAACCAATGACTATGTTTAATTTTAAAGTGATAAATAATAAATGTGGTGTATTGACTAGCTTATATATTTTTTTCTTTAGTTGAAATGAATGCTTCAAAATCAATTGTTACCAAATTGAACAAGGGCCTAAGGCCGAAAGGTGAGAACTATGATTTGTGGGCTGTGAAAGTCCAGTACATCATAGAAGAGAAAGAGGATCTAGATGCTGTCGAGAGTATTATCACCTCCTACTGAAGGGAACACTCAGCATCTAGGGACCAAAAGGAATATCAAGCTTACAAAATAAAGAGTTCTTTCACTTATATCATCATGTTGAGTGCAATGGATGATGGTATTCTAAAAAGGTTTTGTGTGCATAACACAACTAAGGAACTTTGGGATGCTCTCAAAGAGGCTTTTAGAGGTGTCTCCATGACTCGTTTCTACTCTTTAATTATAAAGTATGATACTTATGAGAAGAAGGGTGATCATACTATGAAGAGGCATTTGAGAGAGATGTCCAATATGATCACTAAACTGCACAATGCCTGTCATATGTTAACTGAGGAGCAAAAAGTTTAAGCTGTTATTCATTCTCTGCCTAATAGGTAGGAGCATGTGAAGGCTGAGGACATTAAGACTTTTGATGATGTTGTTCGTCATCTTGAACTTGAGAAGGATTATTTAGATTCTCTAAATGTGAAATCAGAGGTCAACCTGGTGAGATAAAGTTCTGACCCTAAGTCCAAGAAGAATGAAAAGAAGAAGAATAGGAGATTCTTCAAGAAAAAGGTAGAGAAGGAACAATGAGCGACATCCAAAAAACAAGGCAAGAAAAAGGTGAACATTTTAAAGTGAAATGTTTTACCTATTGGTAGAAAGGGCACTTTGCAAGAGATTGCAAAGCTCCCAAGGTATGTGTTACTTCTATGCATAAGAGTTATACATTTGTTTCAAGTTTTGTTTTCTTAAGTAAATCTTATCCTTCGTGGATTATAGACTCAGGAGAAACCAACCATGTAACAAGGGCACGTGGTTCCTTTGAGGAGTTCTGAAGTGTTCCAAGAAGTTCCCGAGGGAACAAGATGGATATATATGGCCAATACTCAAGGGATGAAGTCATTGGGATTGATTCGTGCAAGCTAATCTTAAATGGTGGATGACCACTATTTTTAGAAGATGTCCTCTGTGCTCAAGGAATTCGAAGGAATTTGATATCTATTTATGTTTTAATGAATGTTGGGTTCAATTTGTTCTTTGTTGGAAACAATTTTAGTCTTTTCGTGAACAATATTCACTTTGATGGTGGATATTTGTCAAATGATTTTATTTTAATGGATGTGGATCCTAATTATGTTAGTAATTCTAGTTATTCCTTTATTATTAACTCTTCTGTGGATATTATTGAGAACTCTAAGTTATGACATACTAGATTATGTCATATAGGTCAAGATCGTTTAACACGATTAGTAAGAGTCAGATTGTTAGGAACCTTAGCAAAGGTAGAAATACCAACATGTGAAAATTCCTTAAAAGGGAAAATGACCAGTAAACCATTTGGTAAGGCTAAGAGAACCACAAAATTGTTGCAACTTATCCATTCTGATATATGTGGATCAATGAATGTTAGGGCTATACATGATGCTTCTTATTTTATCACATTTATAGACGACTATACGAGATATGGTCATGTTTATTTGGTTGTACATAAATCAGAAGCATTAGAATGTTTCAAATGACTTAAGAATCTAGTTGAAAATCAATTAGATTTGGCAATTAAAACTTTAAAAACTGATAGAGGGAGAGAATATCTTTTTGAGGAATTTAAATTTATCTAAAGAAAAAGGAATTGAACATTAGTTGACAATTCCTAGAACACCACAACAGAATGGTGTAGTAGAAAGAAGGAATAGGCATAAGCGAATTTGCCAATTTCCTTTTGGGGAGATGTATTATTGACTACTATATATGTACTTAATAAAGTTCCTTCAAAGTTTGTTCCAACTGCATCATATGAATTATGGCATAATAATAAGCCTAATTTGAATCATTTATGTCCATGGGGATGTGCTTCCTACGTTTATGATCCTTCTACTAAGCATGATAAACTTGGTCTTAGAGGAAAGAAGTGAATCTTTATAAGATATCCTTATCTCTCTAAAGGATATGTCCTTATATGAGAGAATAAAAATGGTCAAATAATGAAATTAGAATCCACAAATATCACATTTTTTGAAAATGAATTTCCTAAATTGGGAGAAATGGATTAAGATTTCACTTTGTATGAAGCTTGAACACTTTATTCTAAATAACTCAATATAAGTGGGAGAAATGAAGTAATATAAGTGGGAGAAATGAAGTTGAAAATGAGGGTGTAGATTGTGTTCAACCTTCTCAAGCAAATTTTAATGATCCAAATCTTGATTTTAGTGGTCTTAATTTGAGTGAGAGTAATATTCCAAGTTCAAGTTCAAACTTGAATATGGATGTTAATCCTAGTGGGAGTTTTGTACCGAATCTTGATGAATATATGAGATTTGTTTATCATGAAGTAGAACCACTTAGAAGATCGAAGCTTTCGCGGCGCCAGGCCACCCGCTGAGTTGGCCTTCCTGCAGGCCCTGCTGGCAGATCCGGCTGCTGGGTGGATCCCCTGCTAGGCATTCGCTCCCTGACCGGGTTCTTTGGGGTTTGAGCTCCCCTTGTACCCATTTTTAAGACCAAAAAAAAAACTTAGAAGATCGAAGAGAGAAAATTTCAAAACACCACCATTTAGTTGACAACAAAGCTCTGACGATTGTTTCTCAAATTGAAAACATAACTACTAACATAAGAGAAGTGTTAAAGAGCCCTGGTAGAAAGAATGAATAAACATATGGAAAATGGGAAAATGAGATGGATTCTATTATAATAAAAAAGTTTGGGAACTTATTGATCTTCCTGAAGGTCGTAAGGTGATTGGAATAAGTGGATATATACAATTAACGATCAGCAGATGGGATGTGACGCCCAAATTTATAACGTTCATTTTTAATAAATACGGATTTTTCACCCTTTTTTTATATAATAATAATAATAAAACAAAAGTACACACCAAACAAATTTTTCATCCATATATGTAAATAAAAATCCAAATGTGACATACAAACATTGTAGTTTTAAAAATCAAGCCCAATACCAAATAATAAAAATATGCGGAAGCTTTTGGTTAAACTCTAAAACCACACATTGTCACAAATATGATTTTATTCAAAAATCCACTGGAAGCCGACCTATGCAAACCCGTATCACACGCACGTGCTCCGCTCCAAACAAGTCCTGTACCACGCTACTGT
>CANYCX012075222.1:0-14501 GCA_948193385.1 Breynia disticha f. nivosa | reverse complement strand
GGAGTCTTTGCAAGCGTTTCTCACTTGCATGTCCTAAATGATAATGCCAGAAGTAAGAAAGATTAAGTTCTTTAGAATTAGCTTTCTTATTCTCTACGCTATAAACAACCTTACGACTTGATAAGTCTAGGACGTACAAACCGTTATTAAGGATTCCACTTCCATAATAAACGTTTCCATGACGAATACTCATATTGTTATTTCCAAAAACAAAAGTAAAACCGTCATTGTCCAAGGCTGAAACTTAAACGATGTTCCTACTCATTGCAGGTACATAGTAACAATCCTTTAACTTTATTTCTAGCCCCGAAGGCATACATAAAGTATAGTCTCCGATCTTTATGGCAGCCACTCTTGCTCTATTTTCGACTTGGAGATCAACCTCTCCCTTTGATAACACTCTCCTATTTTTTAGTCCTTTCACATTGCAACAAATGTGAGATCCACATTTGGTATCTAATACCCATGATGTCGAAATAGAGAGATTTATCTCTATAATGTAGATTTTTGAAGAAGATGTTCTCACAACATCCTTCTTCCCTCCCAATAATATTGGACAATTTTTCTTCCAATGCCCACTCATTTGGCAATGGTAGCAAACGTCCATAAGAACAGGCTGAAAAACCATCCTAGGCTTTTGTTGAGGTTTGACCTCCAACATGGGCTTAAGAACTTTCTTGGTTTTTCCTTCTTTGCCTTTTCATGAAGTGGATTAGAAAACCTCCCTAGGCTTATGTTGAGGTACCACCTCCAACTTATGCTTTGGGTTCGTTTCGGTCTTTTCTTTCCTACCATTCATCTTATCCTTTTCAAACATTCGAGTTAAATGAGTTATCATTCATTTTCTGTAAAGAACAATTAAACATTAAGGTAAGTTATGAGTTCTTTTAGACAAAAGATCTCCCACTCAACAATGGATTAATATCCCTATAAATAATCCACTTGTTAGTGACGCATTTCGTGGGACTGGGATCCAATCATCTTTCCCCAAAGATGACTCTCAGTTTCTAATGGGACTAGCACTTTCATGCTGGGGCACTTCCTATTAATTGCCTAGGGCCGACGCATCCTCACAGACCCACGTTAAGTCCAAAACTACCATTAATGTGCTAACCATGACACCAATCTACCCCCACTCTAACATGGATGCATAGAAGGCATCGATCTTAGCCCCACCTCACAAAGAAAATATAACGTGCCCAGCTTTGCCATGGCCCATGCTTCGACGTTTGATGGCTTGACAGGTCGTTAATCTAAGGAGGCAATTTGCTTGACTTACTATTTTCGGGATTAATTTATTTGATTTGACGGCTTAGCATGGGAAACACGAATTCAACATATGATTCGAGGATTCGAGGATTCATCAACCTAGCATGCAAGACTAATTGCAGAAAATAAACATGCAAACATGGGCTCAAAAACCTAGAACTGGGCCTATACTATTACATAGTATATCCTTCAGGCTTCAAGTCCATCTCCAATGGGCTCTCCTTCCTTCCTTGTTGGGCCTCCACGTGTGGACTCCCTCATCTATTGGGCCTCCACGTCTGAACTTCCTCTATCTGGGATGGGCCTCTGTTCTATACTAAGTCTATCCTATCCTAGTCTAAGAAAAATAGGCTTATGCCTTTACAAACCCAATAAAAGAATAAATAGGCTTATGCCTTTACAAACCCAATAAATAAGGCCCATGAATGCACCATGCATAATCAATCATCGACATACACGTTTTCTAACACCCAACTAGGCCCAAGGCCCACATGCTCAAACAAGATGTAATGTAAACCTAAAACATGACAAATCCAATTTTAAGTTTTTAAGCCAAACCCTTTTGGAAAATTGTGCCTTTGTGCTCCTTGAGATAACCCAGTGATGGGCTTGGGCAAGGCCCAAAAATATTCGTTGATTGAATGGACTCAAGCCCACAAGACAAAACTTAATTATTTTGTGCCATAAATAAAAATAAGCTCAATTTCCCTTTTCAATTTTGCACATATAATAACATAAGTGTAAACTATATGATGCCATTTAATTTTAACAAAAATAAATGCATACACAAAATTTCAAGCATGAAATTTCCACTGCCAAATTACATTTTGGTCCTTAATATTTTATAAAATTCCATTTAGGTCATTTTAGATTCCTAGGACATAAAACTAGCCAACTAGTTCATTAAATCTTTCTAAAAAGCAACTAGTTTTGGAATTTATTAATTTTAATGCCAAAATTAATTATGAACAGTAAACCCTAATCACTATTCACGTTTTCTACAGTACCAAAACAGCCCCAAATTCCATAAAATTAATTTTATCCATAATTGATCTAAAACTATGTCCAAATAGTCGTTAAGCATCTAATTATGTGACTAGTTTTACATTTTACGGAAAACTAATTATACTAACACGTGACCAGCCTTATTTCAAATTAATTTGGATCAAACCTACTGTTATAAGTCAGTTCTTAATCCTAATAACTGCCCTAATCAAAACAGCCCACGTTTTTGACAAAAACAAGTTACCGATTCATCAAAACATGCATTAAGTGATTAATTGACTGCTCTGATACCACTGTTGGGTTTCCTACATGTGTTAGACCTATTTGCAGCGGAATATAACAATAAAATCACGCAAGAACAACCAAGGATCAACAAGAAATTGACTTAAACCATGATAAATACAATCGATTGACAATTAGGTTACATAGAAATGTAAACTTTGAAAGAAAAATCATACCTTTGTTTCTTTCCTTCCAAACCGTGGGAAATATGAGCAAGAACAGTGACTATCGTCTCAAAATACTCGAAGATGACCTTCGTGACACCAAGAAAGAACCCCATTCGTGGTTCCTCTATAACAATAACACACAAATTAGCGAATAAGTGTACTAGCACAAGGTAAGATACGGTTCACCTGTTCTTGGTCAATCTCGGATGAGATTTATGCGAAACCAAGGGCACCACGATGATTAATGTTTATAATCAACCGCTAAATCTCACGTCTCTCACGAGAAAAAACTCAAAAATCACGCTTTTGATCTTTTGGAGGAAGCTCACGGCAATGGGAGTGTATGAGGGATGACTATGTGTTGTGTTTTGTGAATAGGTTTGTCATCCTTTTATAGGCAAAAGTTTTAGATTTTGATAAGGCCTTTTGAAAATTCAAAATCTGATTTTAAATTTCACATAGCAATCCTAATCCTTTATGATTTAGATAAGCCCTTTTCAAATTTAAAATCTCTTTTAAAATCATCCCTCATTGCTGTGTACCATATGTAGATAATTAAGAGATTTTATTCTTTTAATTATCTTACATAAATCATGTCTTAATTTAAGACATGCCTCTTAAATTTTCTCTTTCTTTATTTCTTACATATTTTCACTTAAGACATCATATTTAATAAATAATTTGTCTTAAAATCATGTAAGAAATATTATTTCTCATCCATGTGAAATACCGATTTTACCCGTTTAGGTATTCGCCATCCATGTGCGATCTGTAGGACTATTTAATAAAGGCAATGAGTTTAATAACTCATTAATCATAGGCGGACTCTAGTAAGACATTATGATCACCCTTAATTATATAGCTGACGAGCGGTGTCAACAGCCCTACTACAATTCAAATAAATCTGTTGACCTTCGATATCTTGATTTAACATAAGGCATGTTGCTAACACCCTTACTTAAAGCTAAATCACTTTTCTTGATCTCTATGAAAAAATTGTTAAGTTCGAATAAATGACTTAATCATTTCATTCGGGTGCGGCCACACTTTTTCCAATCTTGTCTATCAAGCCGCCAGTGATATCATCTCTTATAGAGAGGGTTAATCACTTCACTTCACTCCTGCTCTTACTTATGATTCGTAGCATACCTAATCATACCCATACTTGTCAACCTTTTATGGCCACATTAGGCGTATGTCAAAGCATTGTAAAAATCACAACAAGAGACATTGTGATTTTCAGTCTAAGGATAATATTTGACATTGCAAATAGTGATCGCTCTCAAAGTATAATGCTTTACATTATACCTATGCACTTTGCTAGCTATCCGAAATTTCTATGACCCTAGAACATGATCATCTACAAAGTACATACTTGTCTTAATTCATTTTTATTCCCATAGAAACAAGTGACTAGGGACATTTAAAATGTTAATCTCAAAACTTCCAGGTTCTACTATGAAGGTCCTCAACCTTGATACCTCAAGCGCTTAATTAATATTCTTGGATATTTTATCAAACATATACCACAGGTCAATATATGATATGATAAAACAATGCCTCATAATTTTATTAATCAAATAATAAAAGTTACAAATAATGGATTGGGCTAGGGGTTACACTAACATTTTATGCCACCCAACTAGAAAAATCTATCAACCCCGCTCAATTCTAAATCATCCAACATACATTTATGGAACTCAAAGAGAGTTCATCACATAGTCAATCAGGGACATTCATATCGTGCATGTGACAACAAAACTTGATTCATCACATCATTCACAAATTTATAATCCCACATACCATACACAATTCATCATAAGCTTCATACTTATGATCATACAACATTCTCATGAAGAACATATATCCACAAGCACCATTTAAGTTCTATTAAGGCATAACAAGTGCCATCCACTCATAAAATCCATTATCTTAGGTCATCTCATAAATAAGTAAGTCATATTAGTTCATTTCTTTCGTAAGACATTCCAACATACTAAGCACAACTCATACATCCTCCTTACAAGCCAAATAAGTACCATACAAGCATAACATTCTTAAAGGGCACATTAATCATATGTTTAACGATACAAAGGCAGATCACACATTAGCAAATGCCCTAAAAAGACACTTTCTTACACATACAAAGTCGCACATTCTTGAAAAATTCGTCAACACATAAATTTATCACATAAAATCACAATTCATAGGAAAATCCTACAAGAGTAAGTGTCAAGTGCACTTACACATTTCATACACTTTCAAAGCATACCAAATCAACACCCATATAACTCTCATCAATTCCATATAATTGAATTTCAAGCATACCATTCTTTCAAGAATACATTTCCACTATCGCACGCCATATAAATCATTCAAACCATACATTTAACCAACAAAAACTAACATACAATAGTAAGTTTCAAAAACCACTTACCTCAGAATCCAATGACCGATTCGTGGCTCGATTCCCAATTCGGGTTCTGAATATCGACAGCTACACACATTAAATCACATTTTACATCATTCACCACACATTATATCTAATTTCTCATCTACTCTTCTAATTATCTAGGATTCCCAATTTTTCCTAGATTCTCAAATCTCTCTGACTCTTCTGTTTTCTAGTTAAATACTTTTGGAATAAGCAACTACAACAAAAACCTAACAAAACCCTACCAAATGTACTTCATTTCACAGCCAAATCATGCTAGAATAAGGATTTTACCTTTTCTCATCTTTTTTGCTCAAAACCTTAATTTTGGAGAAATGTGGATGGATAGATTGATTTGTTGTTTCCTTACTGAAATCTACGAGCTAGTGGGAAGTTTTGGTTTTTAGGAAGGCTTAGAAACGGTGTTTTAGGGTTGAGAGAGAGTGTGGAGGGTTTGGGATATCTTTTATCCTGAAATAAGATGTGTTGTGCCAATTTAATAACATTTTCGGACCCCCATAACGTTTGTTTATTTTGCAATTAACGTACATTCGTCAAAATGCAATTTTGGGCAAACAGGTAAGAATAACGTATGTTATTCTTCCCCATAAACATACGTTATTGATTCTACTTGAGGAATAACGTATGTTTATGGACCATAAAGATACCTTATTTCCAATTTTCTAGCACTAGTCTCCGTTTTTTACCTCCTTTCGATTCCCGACATACATATACATATATATACATCATCCCACATTGAATTAAGCATAAATCAACATTGAATTAGACCTTATTCAAAATAAAGTGGTTACTTTTTGGGCCGTTACAGTTCTCCCCCTTAAGAAATTTCGTCCCCAAAATTAGAGGCAAGTTAGGTTTCAAATCAACTTAACTTACTTAACCCCACACATTCTAACTTAAATCTCTTAGGTTTTAATAATACCTATATGATATTGGATATCCACAAGCTGCCAATTAACCTCCTGGTCTCTCTAGAGAGTAGAATCAAGATACCTTTGTGCACTACAGGTAGTGCGATACATAGCTGCCCACTCCTCCAGCTCTAGAAACAGTCCGCCCAAGTAGACAAGAGAGGTGGAGGGTGTGCATAGGAGTGTTGTGCTGGCTGTGGTGGTGCAGTAGAGGAAGAAGGACCCTTAACGTAAGAGAAACTACACTGTAGTGGACTCGCCGGTGCAGCCTGTGGCACTGGCGTTGGCTCTATAGGTTGGGCTGCAATAGATGGTGATCTAGGTGCTGACAGACGATCACAAGGAAAACCAATCAGCCTCGCTATGTTGCTAACTCTGGTCACCATGCTCATGTTCTCATAGAAGCATATGTCCATGGGCGAGATGCGACCGAGTAAAGTGACTGTATCGTCGTGCAAATAATTGATGCCAATCTCTATAGCAATCCTAGCAACAAAATATGCACCCATAATTAAACCCACTCTTTTGTTGTGTTTTTGCATTATATGATATAAGAACAAGTGTGCTCCATCAATCGGTCAATCATTCAAGCAAGTATATGTGCTATGCAAATATCTAATGCCTGCCACACTATCTCCATCGATAGTCCAAAGGAACAACCAGGTAAGCCACCGATGAATAATCCAGAGCAATGGATTCTTATATTTCCTCACTTTCTATATGCTCGGATTATACTAACCACCATCTAGCCTAGTAATCTCTTGCCAAAAGATTGCATCATCTATATGGTACTGATCAAACACAGTACGCTCCCGTGGTGTGTTCTCTAAACTAACAGTCCCTCACATAACTCGCTCTAATCTACCAAAGGGCCACCTATACCACTCATTGGCTTGCCAAAAACTAAAACTCTGGGCCTGGAAATCCACACTCAAACTCGTAACAAACTCCGAAAACAATTCCTTGCACAAGACTGACTGCTCATCCATATTAACATACTCAACAAGCCCTCCTCGAAATAACAAATCAGTCATATCCAGCTTAACTCTTAATTCTCTCAAAACTCCAAAATCCAAAAATTTCTCAACATGAATTTGATGAGAACGAAGAGTAGTGGACCTTACCCACTGTATGTCATCATCAAAGTGCAAGTACAGGTGTTCGGCGCATTCCGGGTGTCACTTTCGTGAAGGACTAGTAGCCATGTGGAAGAAATTGATGACAGTGATGCAAGGAAATGTAATAGAAATGTGTAGGATGGTGTTCTTAGGCGTCGTGTGGAAGAGATCGTGCTAAAAAATTGAGCTGGGTCGTGGTTAAAGGAAGTTTGGAGGCGCGTCAAGAGTGAAAAATGGTGTTATGGAACAAAAATGACGCAGTTTGTTATATAGATAAAGAACTGACACAATCGTGCTGACCTCGGCATGACTCTTACCAATTAAGGGTTCCTGGGCATGATCTCGTGCTAACAGCACAAGTTGTGCCAATGTTCAAATGTTTGAATTGGGCCTCAAATGAGGGTTCTGTCCATAAGAGCACGATATCATGCTCATAAAAGAGAACGAGTCGTGTCAATGCATCATCACGACTCGTGGCCTTGGAACGACCCTCGTGCTGAGCTCTGCGCAAGAGTTTTCCAATAAGAAATAGATAAAAAACTGTCAGTCATCAACCAGTTATGCCAGAAATGAATCTTAAACATCAACGACTCCTAAAACAGACTCCACATAGGTCGTATGCACTACAAGAAATCCCAATAATCTAAAGGAAAACATCAAACAAAATAAACCAACATGTAGCAAAAACAATTATTTACGAATATATGCACATATTTACAAGGGTCTTTATTTAAGTCCAAGCTAGACTCGTGAGGCTGCATAAACGTCTACTAATCGTAGAGAAGTAACCGCAGAAGGTACCTCTCCTCCCAAATAAAGCTTGAGACATTGTCCATTCACCATGAATCGTGAATCGAAAGAATTAGAAACCTCATATGCCCCAGAAGAGGTCACTTTCGTCACGGTGAAAGGTCCCGACCATCGTGATTTCAACTTTCCAGGGAGAAGTCAGAGGCGAGAATTATAAAGCAAAACTTGATCGCCCACTCGAAAATCGTGGTGCACAATCTTAGCATCATGGAGGAGTTTCGTCTTTTCTTTATATAAGCGCGAACTCTTATAAGCATGAAAATGAAACTCATCCAACTCTGTCAACTACTCCTTCATTTTCTCTCCAACACTAGCTAAATACAAGTTAAGAAACTTGAGTGCCCAAAGGGTTCTATGTTTCAGCTCCACTGGAAGTTGAAAAGCTTTTCCATAAACCAATCGGTACGGGGACATGCCAATCGGTGTTTTGAAATCAGTCTTGTAAGCTCATAATGCGTTGTCCAAATGCAATGACCAATCTGTCTGCGAAATATTCACTGTCTTTTCCAGAATAAGATTAAGCTCGTGATTTGAGACTTCCTTTTGCCTACTAATCTACAGATGATAAGCTAACCCTATCGTATGTTTCACTTCATATTTTACGAGTAGCTTCACAAATTGGTCATTGGAATAATGTGTACTTGGTCGCTGATGATAACTCGTGGAGTCCCAAATTGTGTAAAGAGGCGCTTGAGGAACCAAACTACAACACAAGCATCATTGGTAGGTGAGGGAATAGCCTCTACCCATTTGGAAACATAATCAACGCATACCAAAATATACTTGTTGCTGCAAGAAGAAGCCAAAGGACACATAAAGTCTATCCCCTAAACATCAAATATCTCACAAACAAGCATACTGGATAAAGGAAACTCATGCCGAGCAGAAATGTTGCAAGTCCTCTGGCACTTATCACACCTAGAAACAAAATAGTAAGCATCCTAATAAAGTGTGGGCAAATAGAATCCACTTTGTAACACCTTCATGACAGTCTGATTTGCCCCTAAAATGACCGCCAGCATGTAAATTGTGGCAGTGTAGCAAAATATCCTCCTGATAATTCTCAACTATACAATGTTGAACTACCTGATCTCCACATAACCAAAAAAGGTAAGGCTAATCCCAAAAGAGATTTGTCAATTCTTTAAATAACTTATTCTTTTGAAAAAACATCATCTCTTTCGGGAGAATACCTCTGGCCAAATAATTGGCGTAGTCGGCATACCAAGGTAAGATTGAGACCACAACATACAGCTGCTCCCCTAAAAAGTAATCAGCATCATCAACCAGCACTCTCTAACTCTCAGTGCTCTCCATACTTGATAAATGGTCCACAACCAGATTGTGTACTCCTCGCTCATCCTTAATCTCAAGGTCGAAATCCTTCATAAGAAGTGCCTAGCAGATGAGTCGAGCCTTTGCATCTTCTTTAGCGAGAAGATATCTGATTGCGACATGATCAGTAAACACTACCACTTTGGAGAGGATGATGTATGACTGAAATTTTGACAACGCAGTGACAACTGCTAACATCTCCTTCTCGGTTGTGGTGTAATTCCTCTAAGCTGGATTAAGCGTCTGACTAGCCTAATAGATCAGTCTGAAATGTCTATCACATCGTTGTCCCAAAATCGAACCTATAGCATAGTCACTAGCATCTGTCATCAGCTCAAAAGAGAGACTCCAATCTGGTGAAATCAAAATAAGTGCCATCAACAACTGACTCTGCAACAGAGTGAACACACTGAGGGACTAATCATCAAACTCAAAAGGAATGCCCTTTTGAAGCAACGAGGTCATGGATTGGGCAATTTTTGAGAAGTCATCAATGAACCGCCTATAAATACACACATTTCCCAGAAATCTTCAGACATCCATAATTCTCGAAGGTGGAGGTAGTTTTTCAATCACCTCAACTTTGACTTTCTCCACCTCGATTCCTTTTCTCGAGATCTTGTGCCCTAATACAAGTCCCTCTTTCATAATAAAATGGTACTTCTCCCAATTTAACACCAAATTTGTCTCCTCGCATCGTTAGAGCACTTTCTTAAGATTCATCAAGTAATGATCAAAAGTGCTCCTGAAAATTAAGAAGTCATGCATGAACATCTCAATGCAGTCGTCCAGCAGGTCATAAAAAATAGCCATCATGTAACGTGGAAAAGTGGTTGAAGAATTGTACATGCCAAAAGCCATGCGCCTATAAGGAAACTGCTAAAAGGACACATGGAAGTAGTCTTTTTCTGACCCTCTGGCACAACTGGCATACGAAGGTAACCGAAATAGCCATCAAGAAAACAGTAGTAATCATGTCCAGCTAATCCTTCCAACATCTCAGTCCTAGTGGGTATTAACTCGTCATCCTAATTTCTCACCACTGTAAGTCCCTTTTTTTAGGAACAACCTGGGTAGAAATAACCCACCAACTCTCTGAAATCAAATAAATGATCCTAGCATCCAGTAACTTCAGTACCTCAGCTTTGACAACTTCTTTCATGTGAGGGTTTAGTCTCCTTGCGATTGCATCACAGGCTTAAATCCCTCCTTCAAAAGGATCTTGTGGGTGGAAAAAGAAGAGCTAATATCCTGAATATCAGCTATGCTCCAACCAATAGCTCTACTGTACACCCTCAGAAGCTCAACAAGCTGCCTCTGTCTCCTGAGTAAGCATACCCGATCCAAAAATCAATACCCTCTCTAGAGAATCTCTAATTGACGATTCCTGTAAAATCTTAAAGCGCAAATCCTCGACCTGAACATCAGCAACTGAATAGGTATCATCAGTAAAAGAATCTAATGGATGCTTTATGAATTTTGCCAAGCTATATGTGACCTCCTGATCGTCAACTCTTGATGTCAACCTACCACTATTGACATCAATCAATGCCTGAGTTGTAGCTAGAAAGGGTCTCCCAAGAATGATCAAAATACCATCCCCCTCAACATCTGTGATAATAAAGTCAACTGGTAAGACAAAAGTATCCACGCACACCAGAACGTCCTCTGCTGTCCTCCGAGCTATCGTAACTGATCTGTCGCCCATTTACAAATGAGTATTGTATTTCTTTAACTCACATCTCTCAGCTGACATGACAGTGTGTAAGGCATCACATTCACACTCGCTCTACTGTCTATCAGTGAACTACCAACAGTTAGGTCATTAATAAAATAAGGAATAGTCAAGCTCTTGGGATCTTTCTATTTTACTGGAAGACGAGGTGTAAGAGTGGAGCAACTCTCAACATGCATGCTCGCCAGCTCTTTACTCCACTTGGCTTTGTGAGTGACCAAAAACTTGAGGAATTTCATGAAAGTAGGCATCTGATTGTATTATGCATAATCACCAACTGATATATCCGGTGTATTATGTATGTCCTGAACCATCGGATGAGCATTGTCAACCTTCATACCACTTCTTAATAGAATCACTTTAATATGCTCTTTGGGGTTAGTCTTTGTGTCACTCATAAGTGCACCCTAAGGTCGAGAAGCAATCTGTTTTGCCATTTGGTTCATTTGATACTCTAGGTTCTTGATAGATGTCTGCAAGTTTCTATTATGATGCAGGAGTTCTTCACCTTCCTCACGGCTCATCAACCCATTATCCTCTCTCTGCCAAGTGTTCGAGCTGCAACCACTAGCACTGGTCAGAGCAAAACCACTAGAATTTGGTTGATTTCCAGCTTGTGGTGGTTGCTAAAGGTATCTTTTAGGAGGAGGAGGAGGGTGTCTGGAGCGATTTTGATGGAAAGAAGCAGATGAATGCAGAGGTGGCTGATAAGAAGAGTGGGAAGAATAGGACAAAAGGGAAAAAGACTGATGAGAAGAAGAAGAATGCAGAAAGGAAGGCTGATGATGATGATGAGAATACGATGGATGATGTTGCTGAGTATAAGGAGGGTGTCTCGGTGGGTGTGGCTGTAATGGTGGTCGCGGACCAACGTACTCCACTCTCTCCATAGGTGGACTCGAAGGAAGTTATAAGGTGGGTCATCATAAGTGCAGGACGTGTGATAGTAAGTCTCTGTAAGGTGGTCATCACCACGTGTAACATAATGAACAGGTCTAGGTGCTGAATGTCCACCAATAGCTTGATCCTTTATTAACCTTGTGAGCCCCTCAATTTGCTTACCCTGGACCATCATTTGCGCCTCAAGAGATGTAATATGGTCCACCTGCAAGACAGTAGATGGCTGAGAAGGCTGCAATCTCATAGGTCTGTGGGCTTTATCACTCCAAACATAGCTATTTAATGTTATCTCCTCGATGAGCGCCATGTGCTCTTGCAGACTCTTATGCAGTCTGGATCCATCAGAAGCTGAATCTAGAGCGTGCTTCATTTCCGGTGTAAGCCAATTGTAGAAGGTCTCTACCTGAAACCACAACTCCAACCCGTGATATAGGCATTTACGAAGGAGTTCCTTAAAATGCTCCCAAGTCTCACCTAAACTCTCCTGCAAAGACTGCATGAATTTCGTAATCTTCGCGCGTAACCGTGTTGATCGAGCTGGTGGCAAATATTTTTCGTAAAAATGAGGCAAAACTGGTGCCACTTCTGGATCAAACCAGAAGGAAGACTACAAAACCATGAGCATGTGTCATCCCCCAAAGAAAAAGGAAAGAGAAGGAGTCTTTTATCATCCTAACACACGCCATTTATCTTGAACATATCCAAGAACTCCAAGAAGCTAGCCATGTGAGAATTTGCATCCTTGTACGGCTTACCCTGAACTGCACCTGACTCTGAACCATCTGGAAAATATGCGGTTTGATCTCATAGCTGTTGGCAGCTATCCTAGGTCTAGTAATAGCTTGACCCATCCCATAAATGGGCAGTCTAGTATAATCCATGATAGTGCGCGGCTGGGGTAAATGGGCTCTTGGATTTCCTGGATTGTCTGCCATAGTTGTACCTCGATCATGCTCGGGTGTGTGTGCTCTTAAATTTGAATTGCTGGAAGAGTCCAGCAAAATTTGCACTGGTCTGCTAATGGTAATGGCTTTTTGGGACTGCTTCATATTTCTCATCGTACGAGCATGCATACACTACGATGAAAGACTAAGACTAAATGGGCCCTAAGCAACTATCAATAACAAACTAAGTAGAAATGCAACTAAAGAAAGTAAAAGCAAAAGAAAATATATACAATAGAAAAATAAAAACATCAACAAAACAAACGTGCAGCAACATTATGAAAACATATAACAAAACAAGGAAAGGCAACAATCAAAACAAATAATATCAATAATACTATAAATAATAAACAACATGCAAAGATAAAAAAAGCAAGCAAAAATCAGCAAATAACAAGCAATCTCAATCAACATACAAAAAGAGAAAAGGGGCAAAAACATGCAAAAGTATGCAGAAAAATGAAAGATTGATCCCTCTGACCTATAACTCTAACACTATTACTCCTAACTATTTTCCTTGTAATGGTGCCAAACACTTGAAACGCCCTAAAACTAAGTGACACATGTTTTTGTAAGTGAATGATCAAGTAACAAAGGGGAGTAAAAACTCAACCCAGGTTATCGTACCCGAGGGAAATCAGACTAAGAATCATGCATGTTGTTGTTTTTCATCAGAATGTTCAACCAATTGATTTTCAAGATTGATTTTAACTAATCCTAAAATAAGTCCAAATGCTACTGACTTCTAAAAGGTGTGGAACATCAAAACAAATAAATCAAATCATGCAATAATACTAAAGGGTAATAAATTCAACAAAACATGCAATTATACTAAATAACCTAAACCAAATCAGCAATAGCTAGACAAGCAATAAATTTCCATCAAATCAAAAATTTACCAACACGCAAAATCTCATAAATAACAACTCAAAATCTGAATCATAGCAACCCAATCAATAAACAACATCATAAACATCATCTAACATAAAACCTAACTCAATCCAAATATCAAAATAGAAAAACAACACGAAATCCAACTGAAAGATGACTAAAATTGTAACATCCTAAAAATACAATAAAAATAAAAATAATATGTAAAAATATGTATAAATACGTAAAAATACGTATAAATTTTTCGCATTTATTTAAATAAATATTTGTGAAGAAATAAAGAGTGGAGAGATAACGACAATGTTATTTAGATTATGAATTTCGATAATTTCGAAATCAAAAAATAATTTGGAGTCGTGGTAAAATAAATCACGAAACAAAGTGGACTCAATACGACTCAAATTTAAAAACTTTCAATTTTGCTCCCCCACTCTTCCGACCAAAACAAGTGATTCCTCATTTTATGGAAGTTGGTTTCCTCTTTCCTCACTCACCTCTCTCCTTCCTTTCTTCTTCACATCTCAAACGATTCTAAATATTCTTCTTCCTAAAAATTTTCTCAAAACCTCAATCCATTATCAACTTAGCAAAATCTTGGTGTAAGGAGCTTAAGGAACAAGTGGAAAACTAAATTTGGGTAAGTTTTGTTGAAGTTTATGTTAAATCCCGTATGTTTTTA
>CANYCX012074409.1:0-10696 GCA_948193385.1 Breynia disticha f. nivosa | reverse complement strand
AGTATACTTTGTATACTCACCAGTGTTTGTTGTTGATTTATGTGCAGAGCGACAGGTACTAGGGATGGGACTACGTGATCGGCGAGGCTAGCAGTGTGATACTCAAGGTCGGTCTCCCAGTCGTCGAGCTGTTGTGAATGCTTATATATGTGTGCATACATAGGCATGGATGGATTTTATATACATATCATTTTAAGTGTATTTCCACATCTTCTGCATTTCAAACTATAGTTGATGTATGATTTGTATTAACATGTGTGGAAACCATTTACCTGTTTTCTCTCTCTTGCACAACCTGCTTAACTTCAATGTTGTAAAAAAAATATAGTGCGATTTTTAGCTTTATTCAAAAACGAACTTTGGAAAATTCGGCGTCACACAAGTTGAACCAAGCATAATGATAAATAATGCTTTGCATAGAATATTTGAGAAAATGTGTAAAAAATTTCCACGATTTACATGTTTCTAATCAAAGGAATGGTGATAGAGTTATAGGCAATGTAAATCACTTAATTCAGGAGTCACATGGACCTTTTTCTAAAAAAATTGCAAAGGAATTAGAATTGATGTTGGATGTTTGCAAGAAAAAGGGAAGGGAATTAACAATGAATATTTCCACAAACTTTGGATACATTGACATGTGTACTAACAAAGCATTTGAAACATCAACATCAAATAGTGTAATTAGAACAAACCATACTTGCCTAATCCAACCTTTGGGATATCCTTAGGTTGGAACTACTGTTGGAACGCGTAACATTCCAAGCAATATACATGGAAACCAATTAAAATTTCGTTTGAAAATGTATTCAGTTCCACTCCAAATGAGTTTGTAGATGGGAAAAGTTCCAAATCCTATATTTTAAGGACCTACAAATACAGTTCCAAATCCTCCAATAAGTAATCAAAGTATTAATCCCTAAGGATATCCTCGTGTGAACTTCCTAAGAGTAACTTACACTACAACCCCAATTGGAAATCATCCAAACTTTATAGGAAATCCAACTAATACAAATCCTATTAACAATACGATAAGCTCCAAATGTGCCAATTGTGCCATACAAGACATATTACATTCCAAAGAGGAAGAAGGAGATGAACTCGAGGAAATAGAATTAATGGGTTTCATAGTGGGTGGTCATGAGTTGCATTGTTGTTATATGTTCTGTTTCATTTTTATTTTTTGTATTGTTATGTTTTCTGTAATGGGTCATGTGTCTGTACTAGGGGGAAATTATTCTCTACATTTTAGAAGAAGTTTATTATGTCAGGATAGAATAAAAGCACGTAAGTAGGGTCAGGGAAAATTTGGTGTAGGTTGTTAAGCATGCCTTAGGCCTAAGGGAGAGTTAAGGGACCTTTCGCATGTCCCTTGCTATCTTTTATACTATGGTCATCTATTTCATCTTATAGCTGCACCAGATTTTTCCATCTCCTTTTCTAGATTTATATTGTTGGGTCTTCTAGGCTTCTATGTACTTAGAGCAGCAAAAACAAATCAAGAAGGCTAAGAAACACAACCAAGATTCACACAAAATCAGATCTAACAACATATAATGCCTAAAACTACGACTAGCTACATAAATTTTTAATCTTTATGTGAAAGATCATATCTTTACCTTGTATCCTTGCCAAGCCAACTATGTATGATCAATAAACGTAACTACAGCTTTGGAATTCTCCAAAGCTACCTTCAAAACACCTTATAAGGACCCCAATCATTGTCCCTCTACAAAATTAACACACGGGTTAATAAAAAAGTGTACTAGCACAAAGGTTTTTATGATTCACCTTAGTTTTCATTAATCGAATGAAAGACTTGCAAAATGGAAGGCACTACCATGATCAAATCTTATAATCATCCCCTTAAAGTCTTGTTTTCTTGGAGAAATAATGAAGGAATCGATATCTTGGTCCTTTGGGAAGGAGGCACGACCATGGAGAGAGGAGAGAGTGAAAGAATGAAGATTAGGATTTTAAAAAGGGATTATTATACTATATACAATTTTTCAGTGTTATTTTACATGGGTTATGTTATTTTTGCTTGTTGGCCTTACCATTGACAACCTTAAACTTTTTTTTTTATAGATTTACGTTCTTTTTGGGTCCATTCTATTAATGTCCACTGTCCAACCCACATTTCACATTCGTTTTTCCAACTGCCACATATGCATATTTTAGCCAGATTGTTTGTATTTTGAATTTTTACATGTTCACTTTTCACTATTCATTAATTACATATAGATCTTTTCAGATCTTTTTTTTCTACGTTCATCATATCTCTTCTCGTTCACACCAAAAGTCACATCTATTCCCACTTTTCTACTTCTATTCTATTCCATTCTCAGAACTTTCCCTCTCTCCTTCATTTTTTTCCTTCTCATTTCTCCGTCCTCTTTCTTCTCCTCCTTTTTCAGCTTTTCTTTTGTTTTTCATTTAATCTTTGCTTTCTCTTTCATTTCTTTTTTATAAGTTTAGAAACATAGATTGAAGAAACCTAAGCTTCAAGCATCTGATGAAGAACCTGTAATTTCTTTTTTTATTTATTCATTTGTCTTCAAATTTTTGTTTGATTTTTCACACAGGTTCCTGATGTTTTTGAAAATGTGAAGATATATATAAAAATTATTTTTGTTAGTTTTTCAATGATGTCTTTGTAATATTTTTTTATTTCCAATATTTTGCTAATTTGCTTATAAGTTATTTATTATGAAGATATCATTTTTTTTCATATGTTTTCATTACTGTTTTAAAATTTTTATTGCTACAATTCTTTTAAAAACATTTTTCTGTTCATTTTTTTGTATTCATGCTTGTAGTATCAACTTCATAGAAACTCTTTAAAAGTTTAAAAACCATTTTACGTCTTTTGGTCATTATTTTGTGTCAATTTTTTTACTCTTAAATTTGTAATTTCATTATTTTTCCTTGATTCTATAGTATTTTGTATATGCTCTAATTTCTTAAATGATTTGGTTTAATGTTTTACATTTTTTAAGATTTGTATGCCTGTCGTTTTTTGTGAAAATTACGTGTTAATTATATAGTATTCTAATACATGTTTTTTTCTCATATATTAAGTTTAGATTAATGTAATCATTTTTCATATGTTTTTAGTTATATTAGTTTTTAGGATTTTTTCAAATATAAATTGGATATCAAGAATTAAAAATGGCATAAAAGTTTTTAGAGTGTCATTTCGTGTTATTTTTTTATTTTTAGATCATGTGTCATTCTATTTTTTTTCTTTGTTTCAATTTAAATTTTATTTTAATGTTAATATAAACGTAATATATACTCTTTCTTGCAATTACGTATTAGTTGATTTTCTTTGGAAAAATTAACAGTATTCTGATTTTAGTAATATAATACAAATTGCTTTTATTAAGTTTTTAGTAATATAAAATTAATATATACTTTGTCATGCAATTTGATATTAATTGTGTTCTTTTTTTATCCATAATTGAATTAATGGTTTAATTGAATATAAAACTAATTATAGTGCTTCAATTTAAATTTTTCTTTTTGTGTTATTTAATGAATAATTAACCTTTTCTATCAAGTTTTATGTTTTTTTTGGTATAATCATTAATTGTTTGTAGTTTTCATATTTATTATATTTAATTGTGTTTTCAATTTTAAACTTAATTTATACTCTGTCTTGTAATTAGGTTTTAATTGTTATTCTTTGGAAAAATTAACAGTATTCTGTCTTTAGTAGTATAATACAATTTCCTTTATTCAATTGTTCTTCATCCTTGGATATAACAAAAAGAAAATTGTAATTTCAGTTTTTGTTTGTAAAAATCTATAGAAACTTTCTGGTTGAAGTAATGAGTATGTTACCTGATTAATGCTTGGACTTGAAGAAATTTTTTTGTGTGAAGTTCTTCTCAGGTTTGAATACGAAGATGTTGTTTGACAGCTTCCATTGTATTAGATCGTATATTATGTAGTGGTTTAGAAACAATGTAGAGTGTGTAATTTAAAAGTTGTGTTAGCAATTTTTTTTTGTTTTTAGTGAAACTTGCAGATAAAAAGTTATATAAAGGTAGTTATGTAATTTTCCCTTTTAAAAACAATCTTCTTTTTTTTAATAAAGGGGTTGGACGAATTTTGTAGTTAGATTATGATTCGGATTTTGTTTTTAATTTAAAATTAAAGAATCCTAATCTTTCTCCATATCTTTGCCCAAATTTAGGAGTTAGTTTAGGAGATTTTAATCTCCTTTTCTCTCTCCACTATCTTATCTTCAAAGAAGATAAACCTTCTTTATTTTTATCCACATGTCTCTCTCATTATGTCTTATTTTAAGACATCATATTCTTAAGATAATCTTTGTCTTAAAAGCATGCATGAGTTACGAAATTTAAGCTTTCAACTATTTTAGGCCCAATTACCAAAATTGGCTCAAATGCCTGATCTAGCCCAATAACTAAATTTTGACCTAAGATGAAATTCCAGTAAGACACTATGATTTGCGTAAGATATGTCTCAAACATCCTCATTTAGTGTTAAATAGCTGACGAGCAGTGTCAACAGCTCAACTACAATTCAAATTCTTCCCTTGACCTTCGATACCATGATTTGCATAAGGTATCTCCCAAACTTTCTTATTTAGTGTTAAATCACTTTCTTTGTCTCTATGACAAGATAGATAAGTTTGAATAAATGATCTAATCATTCCATTTGGGTGCGGCCACACTCTTCCCAATCCTGCCTATCAAACAACCAGTGATATCTTCTCTCATTTTCATGAGAGGGTGAATCCCTTCACTTCATTCATGCTTTCACTTATAATCCTTAGCATACCCAATCATACTCATACTTGTTAACCTTTTGCGGTCACGTTAGGCATATGTTAGAGTATACTAAAAATCACAATAAAAGACAGTGATTTCCAGTCTAAGGATATATATTTTACATTGTAAATAGTGATTGCTCTCCAAATAAAATGTCTTATATTGTACCTATGAACTTTTTTAGATATCCCACATATCTATGACACATAGAATATGATCACCTATAGAGCTCACATTGGTCTTAATTCATTTCCATTCCTACGGAAACAAGTGACTAGGGATATTTCGAATCTTAATGTCAAAATTTCCAAGTTCTACTATGAAGGTCCTCAGCCTTGATACCTGTTGTTTTAATCAACATTCTTTGATGGTTTTATCATACATATACAAAAAATCAATACATGAACTGATAAAACAATGCCTTATAATTTTATTAATCTATGATAAAAGTTACAAACAATGTATTCGGACTGGACAATTGCTTGGTCATAGTATCTGCAGCATTGTCTTCACCTGGAACCTTGATCATCTTCACATCTCCTCTATCGATGATTTCACGAATGAGATGAAACTTCTTAGGTATGTGATTGGATCAGTGGTGATTTTTAGGCTCATTGGCCTGTGTTATAGCCTCATTATTATCACACAAAAGTTTTAGAGGACCTAGGATAGATGGGATGACTCCTAATCCAGTAATGAACTTTTTAATCCAAACAACTTTTTTAGCTGCCTTAGATGCTGCTATATACTCAACTTCTATTGTAGAATCTGTCACCATCCTCTGTTTAGAGCTCCTCAGCTAACATCTCCTCCATTTAACAAGAATATATATGTAACACACAAAAAATGTTAGGATTAATAAATATGGAAAATAGGGTTATAACAGAACTAAATTGGGAAAAACTGAATTAAAATGAGAAAACAATAGATGAGCATGGATTGGACATGGTCATGGCACGACATCGTGCTCTTGCAACTGCTAGAAACAATTGGTATGAGTTGAAGCATAAGACGTGCTGGGATCATGCCCAAAAATGTAGCACACGACCTCAGGCATAAGTCATGCTGAGGGGTGTGCCCGTTCGAAGAGCAAAACACGACAACGCATGAAACACTCCTTTCTTATGGGAAAAACAGCTCTAAACCTTACCAAAACACACTTAGGAACCCTAGAGGAGATTGAGAAATGATTATTGGCTAGAAGACGGTGGATTCTTGCAGAAATTAGTTCTGTAAAAGGTAAGCTTTAACCCTTTGTGTACTTTGAGTTGTTTTTAAAAAAAATATGGGTAGAAGAGGGTACAAATTTAGGAGTTTGAGATGAGAACAGATGAAATGTATGTTGAAATGAGTATAGTTAGTTGCAATAGAGTTAGTGGAAATAATATGATTGATTTATGAAAGTTTAATCAGGAATCTAAACTAGAATGAGAGAATTTGGGGTTGAGGTTAATGAGAGGAAATTAGGGGTTTGCCCAAATTAGAGTCTTAATTGACTTAATTAAGATGTGAAATGATTTATTTACATCATTGTATGATAAATGTGATATAGGAGGTGATTTGCAGAACCCGGATCAAAGTTAAGCCACGAGTCTGACTTCGCAGATTTTGAGGTAAGTACCGAGAACACATAACATTGTATGCCTTGCATCTTTATGGGTAAGAATACATGTTTTGAAATGGTAGAAAAACATGCGTTTTTAAAAGGCTTGGTTGAATTGGTGGCAAGCTTGTATGAATTACTTAAAATGGTGTGATTTTTTTGAGATGTTATGAGATGATTTGATCATACAAGTATGTTCTATGATGATATATGCTTGACTTGATGTGTGCTAAATGGATTGATGATGAGCATGTGAAATTGCTATGCAAATTTAATATTATGATATAGAGAGGAAAGATGATATGTTCTTATGAGCTTATGTGAAGTGCATGATAGTAATGGCCGTTAAAGTTGAGATTTAATGCATGATAGCATGATATTGCACTTGATGATTCTTGGTCGTAATGAGTTACATGTGAATCATATGTTGCATAAGCATATTGTGTGACATATGGCTGTGAATACCGGGCTAGGCCTGAGGAAAATGCCGACCGAGAGCTTGATGAGATATGAGCGAGATCTCCAATGGTCGTAAGCACCGAGCTGGGCCCGAGGAAAACTTTGTGTGAAAACTCAATGTCGGGCTAGGCCCGAGGAAAACAAGAGAGAGCTTAAATAGTCGTGAAAGAGATGAATGACCCCGGGGCATGTATTGTATGTGAACTGCATTGACATTTCATAATGCATTCATTCTTAATTTTATTGAATCTTCTATGATAAATACAAAAGAATGTTGCCATGAAAATTTTGTGTGGATGTGTATATGAGAATGATTATTAAATGGTTAAGTTGGGAATGGTGTTTATGGAGCATTTTTATTGTGTTCCTACGATTAGAAATGTAAAGGAAAGATATTGGATGCTATTTTCATGATTTTAATATTCAGTAGCTTAATTATGGATGTGAATTGCATAATTTCATAGGTTGGCACGATGGGTGTGTCAACAGGCACAACCTCGTGCTCGACCACTGATATAAAAGGGTTATGACCACAAACTCGTGCCAAGTGACACGAGGTTCGTGTTGGACTATGGATCTAACTTTAGAATAGTGGCACGATGCCCGTGCTGGTCAGCACGAGCTCTTGCCAGATGATGTCTTTTGCTGTGAAGAACACAAGGGTCCTGCTCATATGTACGCCCGTGCTTACTTGGAATTTTTTGAACTGAAAATGGATGAGTAAAAGAACAGAATTGATAGAGCTTCAATAGGGATGGTTGACGTATCGTATAATGTACATAAAACTTAATAAATAATGAGTACTTATGCATTAAATACTTTGGTAAGTGATTTAAATTCACTTACTAAGTAATTAAATTACTCACATGTGTGTGGATTGTGTTTTGTGTGCATAGCAACGATAGTTAGCAGCAAGACTCTGTTTTTGGTGGATAGCTAGCACTGCAATACACTTCGTTGAGGTTGTGGCTCCTAGCTTGTGGACTTTTACACTTTTGACTTTTGTAAATCTATACGAACATTAGTATAGAGAGAAGATTTACATGCATTGATTTAAAAAACCTTTTTCAATAGCTTCTGCACTTTGATAGCTTATTTTGTATATGGATCAACATTGACTGAGGTCTTAGGTAATGCATGTTTATTTCTCTTTCCTATTTCTTGGCTTGTAAAACTCATTTATAATAACAAAAATGGTTGCCAAATTCTATACTTTATTCAAAAAATGGCATTTAAATTTTGGGCATGATATTTAGTTGTATCACAGCAGGGATAGGATGAAGTCAATTGACTTTGTATTGTATGACACCGTAGAGTCGAGAGTCGATACAGGGGTAGGGATATGCCCTAGTACCTAATGAGCAGGTCCTGACATTATTACCGAGCTACCCTGTCCTCTCCGTCCTAATCCTCTACAGTATTAAGCCGAATAAGAAAATGGTCGTGATCGGCCTGCAGTAAATCCTCAGAATCTGGTACGAGTAGGGGTAAACTCAGTCCTCTTACACAGTCTACTGGACTCTCCTAGAGTCACTATTCTCTTATGTTTACCTGATATTTCTTCTTCCTCTTCCTCTTCCTCTTCAACTTTAAGAAGTTCTTCAGCTCTAATCGCTGCATCCCTCAGCACTGTATACTCACTCGTCTCTATTTTAGGGATTTGTTTGCGAATTTTCTTTTTCAGGCCATCCTCAAATAATCTGCATTCATCCCTATCAGTCGCAATGTAACTCGCAGCAAAGTGTGATAGTTGGGTAAATTGTAACTCGTACTCAGCTACAGTCCTCTTCCCCTACTTCAGAGCTAAGAACTCCTTCCTTTTTACATTCAAATACTGTAACATCCTGGGAAAAAGTTTCATAAAATGACTATGCAAGATAAAAGCTACGGAATGCATGTGAGTTTTACATCAGTATGCAAAGATGGGAAAAACTAAGCTTGAAATGTAGCAAAGAAGACGTTGTGAGCATCAAATACAAGCCATGGCAATAACCACGCATAAAAAAGGTTGACAATGTGTAGTTCTGGTGCCATTAGACACAAGATGAAGTTGAGTGCGCGTAGTTGATATTGAGCACGCGTAATGTGAAGTTGAGCATGCGTATTTGAAGCCAACAAACGCATTGTGGAGGCTAAGTGCGTGTAGTTTTCATTGACCACGTGTAGTTAGCTAAGTGGCAGCAAAATAGGCTATTTTGGAAATTGAAGCAGGAGGTGGTTGATTGAGAAACAAAGGAGAAATGACGAGGATGTTGATGAAGGCTTATAAAAGGAGAAACCGGGGAAATAACAAGGCAGAGAGAGGGAGGAAAGAAATAGAGTTAGGCAGGAACAATGATAAGAGAAAGAGAGATAGCAATGATAGCCTAGAAAAACAAAGACACGACGCTAAAAGGTGGGCTCGATATTATGGTGGTTTTTAATACGATTATACAGAGTTACGTGAGTTGAGGTAAGTGATACCACTTACTACATGATATTTTCCATATGATGAAATGGAATTTATTAATATATTGTTATGATTTATGATAGAGCAGATTTTATTAATTTTTATAATATAAGCTAAATTATGAAAGCTTTGAGAAAATTATATAAGAAAATATATATAATTTAAAAGAAAGAAAATAAGCTTAAATGCTTTATTGTAAGTGTTATTAAACTTACAAATTGATTCGTATATCTTTTCTTTAGGCTTATTTCTCTTAGAAGTGGCCTATAATGCTATGTTTGAGATTGCTAGAGATAGCAGAATCTTATTGACACAAGATGTTGTGATTGATTATGGTTATAAATGAAATTGATTGGTTTATAACTTTATGTCTTCATGGACATATGAGTGATATTGGTTTCTTTGATATGAATGTCTTAGTTGACATATGAGTGACCTTATGTTTATGGTTGATTGTTGATTGATAATTATAAGCTTAGTTGCTTATTATGTAAGATATGTTCTTTGGAACATTAATATGATTGGATTATGAGATTGTTTTGGCATGTTTATTATACTTGCCTTGTTGTTCATACTATATATCTATGAACTTTACTTGATTAGATTGTATGCTCTTTTTAATATATTGACGTTTGGTTGATATATGATTGATTGACATGCTCCAGAAGCCTTGTTTGTTTAATATATTATATTATTATATGAGAAAGCTTATGATTGTTCTATTGAGCATGTTGAGCATACATGAGTTGCAATAATGATATATGAATGCATTGATCATTCAGTGTGTTGCATTATTGTGTGACACAAATATTGAGATACAGTCTGGGCCTGATTATTCCGAGAGAGATCTCGAAGTCGGTCTGGGACCAATGATTCCGAGCTGGGCTCGATGCTGTACTGCGTACGATGCCAGTCTGGGACCGATGATTCTAAGCTGGGCTCGATGTCGTGCTGGTTACGATGCCGGTCTAGGACTGAGGGAAAAATGAAAATGAAAAGAATGTGGTATGAATATATGTCTTTAATTGACATATGGTTGATACTGATCATTATAATTGATTATGAATCATATTGGAAATGTATTGATTGATTCTTGATATGTTTGTACATTTTTTGTATGGTAAATTATTGATGGATGATTTATAAGCTTAGTTGCTTATGTATTATGGATGATATGTTCTTTAGAACATTGATACAATTCGGTTATGTCATTGATTTGGCATGATGTTATACTTGCCTTACTATTCATATTATGAACTCTACTTGAATTGGATTTGTATGCTCTTTCGGATATATTGATGTTTGGTTGATATATGTTTGATTAACATGCTCCAGATGCTTTGTTTGATTTCTTATGTGAGATTGAGATATTTCTGAAAGCAT
>CANYCX012073355.1:0-10655 GCA_948193385.1 Breynia disticha f. nivosa | reverse complement strand
TTTGGAGTCCAAAAAGTTGGACTCTAAATTAATTAATTTTAATTTGGTCTGTATTCGTATATCTCCGTAAATGTTCTATAAATTTAGGGTTGAAGTTTATAAAGTTTATATATATTTTAGATAAAGTTGATATTTAATTTAAAATAATAAAAAAATTATAAAAATGTTAAAATTTAAAAAAATTGAAAAAATGAAAAAAAAATGAAAAATGGTGTCCACGTGGACGCCATTTTTTTGGTGAAAGAACGAAACAATATAATAAACCAAAAAAAAACAAATAAACGAATCATCATAATTTTTGAAGGAAATAAGAGAAGAAGGAGAAGAAATGAAAGAGTTGTGAATGTGTGAAGATTGTAATAGTGAAAATATGAATGAGTATATATAGGGTAAGTTTTAGAGGGAAGAAGTAAAAATTTCGGAGGGAAAATTGAGGAGGGAATGGATTTTTTAGCGGAAAATTTTTGGGCAGTTTAACGTCGAACTCTAACGTAATATTACGTCGAAGGTCGACGCAAAATTAATATTTATATTATATATAATTTATTTATAATATGTATAATTTTTAAAAATGCTATAATTACTAAATTAATTAAAAATATTAAAGTAAGTTGATTAAAATAATAAAGAAAGATGACAAAAAATTAAGACAAAATTAAGAAGTTATAAAAACATAATTATAAATAGAAAATCTACTAATGAAATTTATAATACAAGTTTGAAAAAAATATATTATAAAATTGGCATCATTACTACCATTGGCCACATCGCCCTGTCCAGCTCGTGATGTTGTTGGCGCACTCGTCCCATGCATATCCATCCACACAGATACTCGTGCAAGTTGTTCTTCCATTTTCGTCTGCATCTGTTGAAATTGTCGCTGCATTTCACTAAAACATTCCTCGAATGCAGCATTCATCTGAGCTGTGCGTGAAATGCGAGACTCTGACGCGTAATATGCATGTGCATATGTGTCGAGACCAGAAACAGAGCCATCTAGTCTAACACCTCCAGCAGTTTGTAGGAATGAAGCTCGGCGATCCTCCTTTGTAGGGTGTGAATCAGGAGTAGGCTGATGCTAACTCGCCAATTTTGTCGTCTCCTTCATAAGATATGCATTTTTTATTGAGCTTTCAACTCTGGTTTTGTTGGCAATCGTCTGCTTCAACGTTCTCAAATATCTGTAATTGTATGAAATATTTTGCAACCACATATAATAATACTTAAACACAACATAAATCTGTTCAGCATAAAGAAAAATACGTATCTTTTGAAAGGATATGTTCGTCGATATTGTACAGGTCCAGTCAGTATTGCTTCACAAGATAAATGAATTAGGAGATGCTTCATTGAATCAAACAAAGGAGGAAATATACGTTTGTACAGTGTCACCACATTTTCTCTTATAAGATATTTAAATTTGATTCTGTTACAACAGAACTTGTTATCTCTCTAAAAAATTTACTCAGTTTTATAAGAGGTTTCCATATACGCTGATCAACAAATGACCTGAAGGCGACTGGGAGACAATCATAACTCTTCATTCTACATAAAGATGAATTGTTTGCATCAATACATCTGCTCAAATTAGAAGCAAATCCATCAGAAAATCTGATTGTCCTGATTCATTAACACAATACACACTTTTGTTAATCAGTAATTTGATATGCACCTTTAAAATATCCCATCCAGTCAAATACATTTTTTTATATGAATCACATCTAACTTGTGTCGTATTAACAAATCAGGCTAATATGGTAAATCCCAAAAAATACTTATTTTCTTTCATCCAGTATCCCTTTTAAAAGATTAGTTTATTTGTTCAGTTCCTAACTCTGTTATCTTTCTCAACCCATGTTATTCCATTCATTCAGAATATCCCATCCAGTCACCCTCTGCAGAGGGACGTAAGAGCACGCACGCCCATTGAAAAAATCCACACGATTTCTCCGAAATGGATGGTTGCGTAATAAGAACCTTCTATGATTGTCAAACCAGGACATTTTACGCGAATGCCACAAATAAAATGTGCATTTGTCTTCCTAGCAATGAAGACATGCATATTTTCCAGTAGTTGTCCACCAGATAACATATAGTATGGTGAAAAATCAGAAATTATCCAAAAAAGAACTATTCTCATTGTGAAATTATGTTTTTTGTCTACGTCATAAGTCATAGCATCATTATTCTACAGTTGCATCAAGTCAGCAATCAATGGTTACAAGTACACATCAATACGTTGCTTTGGATTACTCGGTTCGGGAATCAATACGATAAGAAACATGACTGATTCATTCATACACATAGACGGAGGTAAATTATAAGGCGTAAGAATAACTAGCCAACAAAAATATTGTGCACTAGATGCTCCGAAAAGGTTAAATCCATCAATACATAAACTCAATCTTACATTCCTCTTTTCATCCGCAAAACTACTATATCTTTCGTTAAAATGTTTCCATGTTTTACATTCAGACGAACGACGAACCTCTTCTCCATTTTGTTCATGTTCATAATGTCACCTCATGTGAGACGCTATAGCATCAGATACGTACAGACGCTGCAACCATTGTGTTATGGCAAAATAAAATATTTTCCTGTGTGCAATCTTACCCCTTTTACTACGCTTATATCTAGTGGCGTGACTACAAAAAATGCACTTCTGCGCTTCTGTGTTTTTTCCTCAATATAACATGCAATGATTCGGACAACAATCAATTCTCTCTGAAGGCAAGCTCAATCCCTTGACTAATTTCTCTGTATCGTAAAATGTCCTTGGTAATGTATTATCCGGTGGCGAACACCGATGGAACCAATTAGATATTTGATTAAATCCACATTGTAAAATTTGATTCGTCGATTTAATATTCAGCAACTCAATAGCCTCTGCTAATTGTGTTACCTTGCATCCTTCGTACAAGGGTCTATTTACCGATCTTAACATGTCATAAATTCTTTGTGCTTCTGGATTTGGTTCTTAAGGAACTGTAAAATTTCCTTCGCTTTGGTAATCGAAGACACCTTGAGGAGCACCGACAACTACCATTTGTGCAACTGGATCAAAATCAGCTTGATGAAATATTTCTTCTTCTTGATGCGATGAAGCTGCATACGAACTCGTTCTCTCGTACTGCGCAGACTGTTCCAATGCTAAATTAAATTTCTCTCGTTTTTTCCTTGATATCACGAATGATAATAATCCATAATAAAATCTTTCGAATACAAATGTTTTTTATCATAACCGGTTATAATAGTTTCATGTTATTGCATTTAATGCACGTACAACAAGTTAAGTTTCCATTCTCCACAAAAACATCTGTCGAGATGAAAATTTCACAAATTGTTCTACCCCGGAAATGAACTCATAGTTGAGTAACCCATCAATTAAACGGATATGCATCTATTCCCTCATATTTTTAACAATAAATTTCTATCAAACCTAAAAAAAATTAACGATATATTACCCAAATAGCTAAATAAAATATAATATATTTATCATGAATACATAATAATTGGTCTACATATCAATAAATTATTACTCAAAAAATATTAAATTATAAAAATACGCTTAAAATAAAAACTTACAAAAATATTTGCGTTCCTCGTTTCGTGAATATCACCTTCACGAAAACTTGTACAACACATAAATTTTGATTTTGTTTCTCGTATGAATGAAGGAGAAGGGGAAGGAGTTTATATAGTTTTTTCGTTAAAATTTGATGTTTAAGTAATTGCGTCGAACTTAGACTCCATTTCGAAAGTCGACGTTAAAATGTTGTTTGTCTTTTTTGTTCAGATTGACATTTTTTTGGTTGGCTGCATACGTTTTGCATTGAACATCGATGCAAATTGCTTTAGCGTCGACCTTCGACGCATAGCTCCATGCTGCCAATCCCCTCATTTCTTGTAGTAATTTAAAGTGTAGACTTTAGAGGGTAAAAAAGGGTAAATATTGCCTTAATAGTATTAATGTTACACATACACGGATGACATAGTTAGACTTAATTTGGCTAGAATTAGTGTTTTATTTATTTTGTATTTATTTTTTTAATTAACTAAAAAGATGATTAATCTTAAATTAAACTCTATTCCTTAAATTAAACAAGTACAATACCTCTGGACTCTTAATTAATTAATGCACAATTCAAACTAGTTGACATCAATTACCCAAGTTTATTGATTAACTATAAATCTTTTTTATCCATGCATGCAAGACATGCATGAAATCGACATTTTCCTCAAGTGAAGCACTTAGTTTTGTTCAATTGCAATATAAGATCACTAATTTTAGAGGGCTTTTTACTCATATATATTGTATTTAAAAAAATTAATTACCATTTTGATGTGATTTGAAAAATAAATACTGATTTAAAGTGAATCAAAAAATAATTACCAGTTTGAGGTGTTTTTTTGTTATCCACAAACTAAATTTGAGGACTACACATCACATCACTTGCCAACAATCTCACAATCCCATCCTTTGGCAACAAACACCACAACCCATCATTGCTAATCATGGAATGATTGAGCCATCATTAGGTTATTTAAACATTCATTAAATAATTAAAAAAATAATAAAATAATGATTAGTTATTTTTTATTGGATATTTGGAAACATCATTAGGTTATTTATTTGATAATCCATAGGTGATAATAAAAATGACGAATCCATAAGTATATGATCGTAATAATGTTTATAATATTTATGTCGAGAGTAAAAAATAAATAATTACGTAGGAAAACTCGTTTAAAAATACTAAATATTTAATAATTAAAAAATAAATATTACATAATATTTAAAAATATTAAATATTCAATAATTAAAAAATAAATAATTATGTGGGAATTCTTAAGGCTGCATGAATTTTCGTAGTTGTTAGACTGTTGTTCTATTATTGAACTCTAAATGACTAAAGTCCATTATATGAAAATTCGTAGATACCAACTTGAACGAAACCATTAGACATTAAAGCTTGTGGGTACTAACTTACCTATAAAGACACACCCAACTCTCCCGCACATAATAATGAAGAAAACCAACACCAAATTCAAACTATACCCTCTCAAAACCTTCACATTGCAATGAATATCGTCGCTAGGAACGTAGGGTCACGAACTAATCATAACTTATCGTCTCTAGGAATCGCATCCAACCTCGCAAAGCTATTGCCCACAGGAACCGTCCTTGTTTACGAAACCCTCATGCCAAGCTTCTCAAACAACGGTTCTTGTTTAGTCGCCAACAAAGTCCTCACTTACATTCTCCTCACAGCCTGCACAATATCATGCATATTCTTTTCAATCACAGACAGCTTCGTTTACACCACTGAGACTGAGGAAAAGATCTACCAAGGCATCGCCACTCTGAGCGGATTCTACGTGTTCAACCGAGGCGAGGAAGTTCATTTCAACGAAGAAGAACTGAAGAAATACAGGATCAGAAAGAGAGATTTTGTACACATGTTGTTACAAGCTGCTTTGTTCTGGGTTGTGGCTTTGAGTGACATGGATTTGCAGGAATGTATAATTGCTGGTGAACCAGGAGGCGATTGGAGAGAAGTTATGAGAAATTTGCCGATAGGAGTTGGAGTTATGTGCAGCATAATTTTCTTGGCGTTTCCGACGAAAAGAAGAGGGATTGGACATAGTGACATGCAACCTGGTGTTGTTCATCGGAGAGATGCTGCAGGAACTCAGTTGCCATCTTCTCCAAAGCAAGAAGCGATGAGTACAAGTGTGTAGCAGCGAAGAGATATATAGGGAATTGCAGTATGTGTTTTTACCTTTTCTTTGCCACTTTATTCATGAGATCACAAAGTGGTTTCTGTTAGGATAAAGCTGGGAAACATCATTATTTTAAGGTGATTTTATATTAAACATAGAGTTAATTAGGGATAAGGTTAAATTTTAGGCTTAACTAAATAGGTCTTTTTTAATTTATTATTTAATGTTTGTATCGTAACTCAATTAAGTTGTTAATTAGTATATTTACAAATAAAAATTATGTGTAATTAACGGTCTTACATCAGTGTTATATTAGAACTTAAATTTTAATATTTTACATTCTCAGTTCAAAACAACATCATTTTATTATAATAATTAGAAATAAACTATCAAATAAATCAAAAAACCAAAATAAATTCAAATTTTTTTGTCAAACTTTTTTTTGTCTTACGCACAACAATGATTCTTTATTAAGTAAAAATGCCAAAAACTACTAGAAATGAACTTCAAACCATGTTTTTTTATTAAGTTAAACCTTAAATTGAGTTACAATGCAAATGTTAAGCCTTAAATATGATAAAAAATTAGACTCGATATTTTACTTTAAAATTTGAATAAAACATTATATTGAAAATTTAATCTTATCCTGATTTCATTCTTTCTATTTGCTTGGAGATTTTTGTATTTGGTATTAATTCCAATAAATATATGTGACATTAATTCAAGGTGAAAAGTTGGTCAAAACAATTACAAAAGCAAAATGACTAAGGTTAAAAAAATATTAATCAAGGTTAATAACAATAATTATTAATAGAAATATATCATAAAATATTACATTGAAAACAATTATTAATAAGAGCATGTTATTAAATATTAATGGAAGAGTATTTATTCAACACAATTTCACATTTAGACACATAAAATACTTATAAAAAGATCTCACAAAACAATCGAAAAAATTTGTTTGCATAATAATTTGAACGTCAAAATGTATTTAAAAAATAAAATTTGAAACTCAAATATATTATTTTTGTTGTTATAATTGTTCAACATGTTAACAAAATTAATAAAAATTGGGACTTAGACTAATTTGTGAAAAAATTCAAAATTGCTATAATTACTTAAAAAATAAAGAGACTAAAAAATTTTTACACATATAAAACAAAAACTATTATATCCTTATTTTAGTTTTATATCTTAAAAATTAAAAAAGATTTTGGCCACAAAAATTTTTTGTCATTTATCTATCATTGTCCTAGCTGGAAACAGCAACAAAAATAAGGGTTTTACACTTGTTTTATCTTATATACTCTTATGCAACATCTTCAATTTTTTATATTTCTCCGTTAATTTTTCTTTAATTATATAAATTTATCATAATTTAATTTTGCTCCTTCTTTTGTATTTATTTATTTAAATTTTGAGAATGTCATATAGAAAGTATAAATTTGGTATAAAATGGAAACAATATAAAAGAATTGGACAATTACATCAATCTCAAAGGAGACACTTAATTAAATATAGTTTTTTTAAAAAAAAATTCTTCACGCTCTTAATTAGAAAAAGAACATGTCATAGAAATTAGAATAACCTGATAATAGAGTAGAAAAATTAAGTTTAGAGTTAGCAAAAAAATAATAATCTTATAATCGAGACTAATCAAATTGAAGTTAAAGATTAACAATTGATAATTCAGTTTCGATAAGATTCGAGCAAGTGCACTTCTTATGTTTGTTTTTTTATTTGCATTTCAACATAATCGTCTTTGTAATATAAAAATTATGCGTCTCGTTTCGAATACGAATTAATTCTCACCGAAAATTGAACATATGATTGTACATCTATGAGAGGGAGAAAATAATCCATGAATATCACGTGCAGCCACTCTAGCTACCACCCTAATGACCTTATCTCCAACAACAACCTTATCACCTCAAAATCTTTACTCTGCTCCCTGAAAATTAAGAATGAGTTATATTTTTATATATTTTTTAAAATATTTTTTATAAAAATATTAGTTTATTATTTTTGTTAACAATTATATTATTTAATATTTTTGAACAATTAAAAAGTACTAAATAAACTTATAATTAAACAATAAAATTTCAATGAAAATAAAATAAATTATTAATAGTATAAGAATGATAGTACATTATTTGGTGGATACTAATAAAAAACATAAAACAAAATCAAAAAGTATATTATTGTAAAAAAAATTACATAACTAATAAAAACGAAAATATATTTTAAAAAATAGTATTAGACAAAATTTCCTCTAAAATTAATGTCCCCTCTGCAATCTCCCAACAGTTTAAGAACGTAACATAAATTTTTATATCAAAATTGAAATATCAAAACACTCATGTAGTAAGATATAATAAGGATATTATTATAAGAGAATAATTTAAAATTTTAATAAAACTAAAAGTAAATATATTTCTATAAAAATATTTTTACGTGCTTACACCCCAATTTAAAGTGTAGACTTTGGAAGGTAAAGAAGGGTAAATGTTGCATTAATAATATTAATGTTACACATACACGGATGACATAGTTAGACTTAATTTGGCTAGAATTATTGTTTTATTTATTTTGCATTTATCTTTTAATTAATTAAAAAAATTAATCTTAAATTAAACTCTATTCCTTAAATTAAACAAGTACAATACCTTTGGACTCTTAATTAATTAATGCACAATTCAAACTAGTTGAAAATTAAGTACCCAAATTTGTAGATTAACTATAAAACTTGTATGTTCATGCATGCAGGACATGCATGAAATTGACATTTTTCTCAAGTGAAGCACTTTTTGGTGAATTTCACTATAAGATCACTAATCTTAGAGGATTTAATGAGTCATTAGTTCTAAATCATTAAATATAACGGTTTAATTTTATATAATTTGTACAATTTTAATAAAATTTTCGTAATATAATTCAACTCGAGTTTTATTTTTCCATGTGTCATGGATAATCACGTCACACGACTACCCTTTCAAACTTCTCCTCTACAAAGATAAGTGTTGTGTGGTGTTTGTTGCAAAAGTTTGAAATCGAACTCAACATCACCCAATCCCCACCTCTAATAATTTTTTTAGCACATTTTCCTTTTCTCTTTTTCTTTTCAAACTTACGAAAGCTCCATTTTTGTCACGTTTACAATACTATCACATCTAGCATATTAATGAGGGAAAATTTAATAAACTTTATATTTAAGGTTTACATATTGAGAAAATAGTAATTATCTTTGTTAATTAACAATATAGCAATCCAAACAATTTATATTTAAAAAATAGTCAACCAATAACTAACTGAAAATCAGTCCACGTGATTTCCACTCCTAAAATCTTTCTCAATTCAAATTCTCAAATCTAACTAAATTTATCCTTATTAATTATAGTTTGAATTAATTCTTCAAAATCACAACATTTTTTCAGTTTTATCAATCGTGATTTTATTCATCAGTTTCTGTTTTAGTTATTGTTGTCAACGTTCATTAAGGTTCACAACGGTTCACATACTTGAAGTTCACGGAAAGGGATTCAACATATTCAAAAATCGTTTTCAAAGTTCACATAAGTTCACATATTCGGGTTCACATATGAGCTCGATAAGACTTCATCACAAAATATCGGAAGTTCACATAAGTGCACAAACACCAGTTTATATAATTTTTCAGGACATTTCAATACGAAAACAAAAATTCACAAAAGTTCACATGCACAGGTTCACATATGTTTTTAAGTATACTTCATAACAAATGTTGGAAGTTCACATAGGTCCGCATACACAGGTTCGCATGAAAAAAGCTAGAGTTAAGGTTCAGACACCAATTAATCATATATCTTATTACATTTCTAAGGTTCACAACGGTTCACAAATAAAAGTTCACACATATTCAAACTGTTAGTGGCAACATATGTTTGAAGATAAGGAAGTTCATAGAAGTTCACATTACGAACAAACTATACAATATTAATTCACCTGTTTTACGGTTCACTACCGTATCATATTTCTAAGATTCACAGAGGTTCATAAACAAAAGTTTACATAAAAGTTCACAGCTCCAATCTGTTAATGCCAAAATATGCTTGCATGTACGAAAGTTCACAAACGTTCTCAAAGCCAAATTCTCCACCAATTAAACATAGCGGTATACAACTGTAATGTTCACAGAGGTTCACAAAAACAAAAGTTCACACAGGGCTAATATGTTGTTCTTCTCCTTATTCTTCTATCTTTTTTTGTATGTTGTTCTTATATCTCATTCTTCATTCTGCAAAACAACACTAAAAAGAATAAAAACAATTTCAATCCAACACAAAACCCTTATTGCACAACATCACTGAAACATCTCCCACGAAAACCACACAATCGCATTCATCGAAAGAACAAAAAAAACCATTCCCATCGCACACGAAAAAAGAAAAAAAATAGATCAAATAGAAGAGGATCTGAATATACAGAGAAAATGAAGAGGCGCGATTCAATCGTTTCGTGTAGGGTTTTGTTTAATTTGAGACTTTTCGATTACAGAGAATGGAATGAGAAAATGAAGAGGAGCAATTCAATCGTTTTATGTAACTGAATTTTTATTTTCAAATTTAAGCGTGAAATAAGGAAGAGATATGGATTGATTATATTTGTAATATACAAACATTAAAATGATATAATAATAAAATGAATTTAAAATACTGTCATAATCTTAATTAACCAAATTAAGGTGTTATTTTTTAAATCTGAAACTCTAAAAGTGACTTTGGGGATAATTTCCTCTATTAATGACTATATGGTGTTGGTTTTTCAAAAAAAAAATAAAAAAAATAATTTTTATGAATAATTATAAACATGAAATTACTCCACAAGAACTTTAATTTTCATAAATAATTTATTTTCCTCTTGTTATGATAAAGGATAATTGTGAATTTAAA
>CANYCX012071676.1:0-18212 GCA_948193385.1 Breynia disticha f. nivosa | reverse complement strand
ACGGTAGTTGGTGATTGGGACATTTATTTTGGGTGGTGCTATGAGGTGTGATACACGCTCTTAGGTTGGCTCCTAGTGGATTTTGGGGACTTTATACTTTTGTATTTTGCATACCATACACATGATAGTATAGGTTTATGGTTCATGCATTGTTTTAAACCGAAACCATTCGCTTTCGCATATTTTACTCTTGATTTGTATTTTGGCTAACATTGGTCTGGTTTAATAAATGAATGCATGCCTATCTTTATATATATTTCCTTTGGTTGATTTTGTGTTGATTAATAAAAAGAAAAAAAATGGTGCGAATTTTAGGGTTTAACCTAAAATGAATTTGTCAAAATTGGGGTTTACATTTAGTGGTATTAGAGTAGAGATTAGATTCCCTCCGAACTGTGCGAGAACATTGTTTTCATTGCATCATATTTCATAAAACTAAAAATTTTTCAATGGTGATTGGTTAGGATGGAGCCCATAGATGATGTATCACACGAGACGACCGCCGAGTCCCAAGAGTCCGTGCAGGTATAGGGACCCGCCCCAAGACATGGAGCATTGCCTGCACCTAGTGCTATACCACCACTTGACCCTACTTGTCCCAGTTCTTTCAGACCATTATGCAATAGATGATGGGTAGGTAGAGAGGTCAGCAGGGAGAGGGCCTTAACATTGACAGAAATTTTGGGGAGGTGTGCAATTAGGGCACCAAATCTTACGAAGGGCCCATTGATCCTACTGAGGTTAAGGACTAGCTTCGACACATGGAGCGGATCCTTAGCCGGAAGAGATGCACACCCAAGCAGAAGCTAAGGTACACTACCTCACTATTGTAGAAAGGAGCATGGGATCAGTGGAAGGCAATTACCAAGAGTCAGAATGATCCTCCCACACTCACTTGGGATGACTTCTAGAGAGAGTTTATTGACAAATACACCTTTCCACGCTATCGCAGCAGAAAGAAGATAGAGTTTTTAGAGTTGAAGCAGAAGGAGATGACCTTCACTGAATGTGAGGCTCAGTTTACTAGACTCTCTCGTTATGCAACCGAGGATATTGCCATTGATCAGCAACAGGGAGACCGATTTGCGAGGGGATTGTAGTTTAATATCCGCACCTGCATTTCTATGAAGCTGCCATCTTATCAGATGCTTCTGGAGATAACACTTAGAGTTGAGGAGCTCTTGGCCGAGGAGGGCGACAAAGAAAGGAAAAATTAGAAGGTGTTCGGTGGTTCCAATACCCCTGGAGGACAGAAGAAGATCGACTTCAAGCCTCCTAGAAGCACTAGTGGAGGAGGCAGTCGTTAGAGGAGTGGGTCTGGGAGTAAAGGGAGTCACACCTATAGACCCCCCTACTTTAGGACAGTAAGGTTCTAGAGGCTACACTGGTGGGGACACTCGTCAGCTCTGGTTTTACTGCAACAAGCCTAGTCATCAAATCTGACACTACTACCAGAAGTGGATAAACAAGAGGAGAGCAGCGTGGGTGATAACAGAAGAGTTACTACTACCAACAGAGGCTGAGGCAGAGGTGGGAGGACTTTGAGCACTGCCTCTAGGGACGGAGGAGCTTCTTAGTCTGCAGCTCCTTCTCAGGCACGCATTTATGCTATGACACGTGATGAGGCGGTAGCCAATCCTTATGTGATCATCAGTATAATATATATTTCTGCACATGCTACATTGGTATTGATTGAACCTATTCTTTTATCAGTGAGTCAATTATAGAGCAGCTTAGGAGTAGTGTAGAGTCTTTGGAATACATTGTAGCCATATCTATGATAACTGGGGGTATAGTAATGGTGAATAAAGTGCTGAAAAACTGTGAGTTGAAGATTGGTGAGTTGAGTTATGTGACTGATCTGATAATTTTGAGGATGATAGATTTTACGGTGATACTGGGCATGGAATGGTTGTCTAGGAACCAGGCTGTGGTAGATTTCTATACTAAGGAATTGGTGGCAGAGGTTGATGGGAAGAAGAGGGTGGTACTTGTGGTTGAGCGAAAGGTTATTCCTACCTTATTGGTTAAGACAGCAATGGCCGCAAGGTTAACTAGAGATGGGTGCGAGGCCTATTTGGCATGTGTGATCGATGTGGGTAAAAAAAGTTAGGAGTTCGAGATGTGGAAGTGGTTATAGACTATCTAAAGGTGTTTCCAAATGATTTTTTGGGCTTACCCTCGTAGAGAGAGGTTGACGTTGAGATCGAGACATTGTTAGGGGCAGCACCAGTCTCAGTAGCTTCATATAGAATGGCAGCAATGTAGTTGCAAGAATTGAAAAGACAGTTGGAAGAACTCCTCTAGAAAGGATTCATTCTCCCGAGTGTGTCTCCGTGTGGCGCACCAATGTTATTTGTTAAAAAGATGTATAAACTACTAGCAGCTGAATAAGTTGACTGTGAAGAACAAATATCCACTGTCGAGGATTTATGACTTGATAGACCAATTGAGGGGAGTCACTATGTTATCTAAGATTGATTTGAGATTGGGGTAGTGGCAGTTGCGAGTGGCGGAGAGCTCCATTCTGAAGAACATATTTAGGACACGGTACAACCACTTTGAGTTTACAGTGATGCCTTTTGGGGCGCTTTAGTAGCTTTATGGCCTTAATGAACAAGATCTTCCAACCGTACTTGGATCAGTTTGTGCTTATTTTTATAGATGAGGTGTTGGTTTATTCTAAGGATCGGTTAGAGCACAAGGGATATCTTAGAGAGGTGCTGGAGATACCTAAGAAAAAATAGTTGTACGCTAAGTTTGAGAAGTGTGAGTTTTGGATGAAGGAAGTGGTATTTCTAGGTCATGTGATTTCGGCAGAGGGTGTGATGTCGGACCCAAGTAAGATTAAAGCAATACAGGAGTGGGAGGCTCCTAGAAATGTAACGGAGGTGCGTAGTTTCTTGGTATTGGCAGGTTATTACAAGAGATTCATAGTAGATTTAACCAAGTTGACGAGACTGATGACCAATCTGTTGGAAAAACACACCATTCATTTGGAGTGAGCATTGTTAAGAGAGCTTTCAAGAGTTGAAGAAAAGGTTGGTGGAGGCCCCAGTACTTGTGTTATCAACTGATGGTGGAGGATTTGTGGTGTATACTGACGCTTCTAAAGCAGAACTAAAAGGATTACTTATGCAGAATTAGTGGTAAATGCATATACTTCCCGACAATTAAGGCAGTATGAAGTTAATTACTTGACCCACGATTTGGAGTTAGTTGTTATCATTCACGCCTTGAAGGTGTGGAGGCATTACTTATACGGTGAAACCTTTTAAATTTTCACCGATCACAAAAGCCTTAAATACATCACTACTCAGCGGGAATGAATTTGAGACAAAGGAGCTGGATTGAGCTTCTAAAAGATTATGATTGTACGATTGACTACCACCTGAGTAAGGTGAATGTGGTCACCGATGCGTAGAGCCAAAAAGGTAGAGATGATGAGAACTTAGTGACTTACAGGGCAGAATCCTTATTTGTACTACAGGAGTTAAGAGTTCAGCTCGATGTTGTTGAGGGGGAGATGTTAGGAAACATCTAGGTTCGACCCTAGATGAGACATTTGATAGCAGAGAGGCAGAAGGAGGATGAGTATTTAATGAATATAAAGAAGAAGGTTGAGAAGAGGAAAGCGACTACCCCACACAGATTAGATGATGAGGTAGTACTTTACTACAGGGACGGATGTGTGTTCTTGACATAGGAAAAATTAAGGATGTTTTTATGGTTGAGGCACATTCTTCCCCGTACTCTGTGCATCCAGGATGCACTAAGATGTATAAAGATATAAGGGACATGTACTGGTGGGTACACATTAAGAGAGATATTGTTAAGTTTGTAGCTCGATGTCTACCTTGCCAGCAAATCAAGGTGGAACATCAGGCTCTTACAGGGAAATTGAGGCCTTTGGAGATTCATGAGTGGAAGTGGGAAAAGATTACTATGGACTTTATTATGGGGTTGCCGAGGACGTTTAGGCGACACGATGTCGTGTGGGTTGTAGTAGATAGGTTGACAAAATCAGCACACTTCTTAGTGATTCGATAGGATGACACTCTAGACAAGCTAGCAAGCTTGTATGTTGTAAAGATAGTGAGGTTACATGGTGTGCCTATGTCCATTATATCGGATAGAGATCTGTATTCACTTCACGGTTTTGGAGGAGTTTACAGGATGCGATAAGCACCAGATTGAGGCTTAGGACAGCATTCCATCCTCAGACTGATGGCCAGTACTAACCAATCTGTGGAGGACAAGATGAGAGCGTGTGTAGTAGAGTTTAGGGGTAACTGGGATGATCATCTGCCTTTGATAGAGTTTTTTTACAACAACAATTACCACTCGAGCATTAAGATGGCACCGTACGAGTCATTGTATGGGAGGCGATGCCAGAGTCCAACATATTGGGATGTTGAAGGCCTACGAGAAATAGAGGGCCTGGAGTTAGTCCAGCAAACCCTCGAGAAGGTGAATGGGGTAAAAAGATGTATGCAGGCTGTGTAGGATAGCCATAAGAGTTACTTTGATCTGCATCTCAGGAAGGTGACATATGAGGTCGGAGGTAGGGTATTCTTAGGAGTGTCACCTTGGAGAGGCGTGATTTAATTTGAGAAGAAAGGGAAGTTGAGTTCGAGATATGTGGGACCTTATGAGATCATTGAGAAGATTGGACCACTTACTTGCCCACTTCAGTTACCGAAGGAGTTGTCCAGACTTCACAATGTGTTCCATGTCACTATGTTGAGGAGGTACCGTTTTGACCCGAGCCATGTGCTTAGTCCTCCAGAGTTAGAGATTACTGAGGATTTTACCTACGAGGAGGAGCAAGTGGAGATCTTGGATCGGCAGATCCGGCAGCTGAGGAATCGGGAGATCCCGACTGTAAAGGTGAAGTCGAGTTTCCACTTTCCTAAGGAGGCTACATTGGTGGTGGAGAGCGACAGGCGAGAGCGGTACCCACATTTATTTCCAGAGACTTGATGAGTTGAGGTATGTTATGATCTTTGTTGGTTGTTTGAGTTTAAGAGTTTTGAGTTAGGATGTTTTAGTTTAAGTTAAGTAAGTTTGAGTTGGAACCTAACTTGATTTAAATTTTAGGGACAAAATTTCTTAAGAGGGGAGCTATAACGCCCTAAAAAATGTCCTTTTTATCTTAGAATAGTGTCTAGAATAAGTTGGAAGCATGTATGTATAGGGATATGCATGTCAAGGATCGAAAGAAGGACGAAAATTGAAGGTACTGCAGTCTGCACCACATTAACGTACGTTAATTTGGTGACTAGTGTACGTTAACCTAGAATATGTGGATTAACATACGTTAGTGGAAAGAATAACGTAGGTTATTCTTGTCAAATTTTCCAGAACTTCGTTTTGACTAATGTACGTAAATTGTGAAATAAACCTACATTATCGGGAGTCTAGACACCTATTAGAAAGACCTAAAATTGCCCCAAACTAAGCCACAACTCTTCCAAACTCTCTCTAAACTCTCTCTAAACACTCTCAAACCCTCAAGCCACAATCCTAAGGTCTCCCAACCACCAAACCTACCAACAAACACTTACATTTCAGTGGATTAACAATGAATTCGTTCCCCAGCCGATTCATCTTCAAAACTAGGGTCCAAAAGCAAAGAGGAAGAAAGGTAAGATCCTTATCCTAGAGTCAAATATCTATGAAAAGAGAAACATTTGGTAGGGTTTTGTTGGGTTTTCCTAGTAGAAACTAAATGTGTAACCATTTAACCAAAAATCAGAAGATTTAGTGAGATTGAGGAATTTAGGGTTTGTGGGAAATTTTGGAATTCTGAGTAATCAGTATAGTAAATGAAAATTTAGGTATAATGTATGATGAATGATGAAAAATGTGACTTAATGTGTGTAGGTATTGACATTCGGAACCCAAATCGAGGATAGCAACGAGTCGATTCGTGGAGGTCCAGGTAAGTGCACTCAACTACACTTACCATTGTATCGTTCGGTTCTGTATGGTTAAGTATATCTGATTAACGCTTCATTTGTGTAATGGTAGCTAAAAAGTGTCATTAGAGGATTTGGATGCTTGAATTGTATTTATGTGGATTGCATAAAAGTTGTATGAGTTGTGTTTGGTAGGTTTTGAATGAGTTTGACAATGGTAAGGTGAAAGGAAATGTGTTGTAATGAATTGAATGTTTGTGAGTACTTACATTTAAGAGTAAGTAAGTTGTGGATTATGTTGTGTATGAATTGTGTGGTTATGTAATTATGAGATATGTGATCTATGGGAAGTTGTGAAGTATACGTGAATGTGGAATGCTTTTAAGTGCATTAAGGAAGTCTTAATGAATTTAATTATGAAATGATCATAAATGAGTGAAAGTGGTTTATTTGCATGTTGTGTGCAAAGTTCTTGCTAATGATATTATGTTCCTAAGGCACTTGGAAATGTGTTACATGTCATTCAATCATATCATGTGTACATGTTATGAGCATCATTGTGTGTTCATAAAAAGGTTATTGCCAATCAAGCGAAAGTTAAAAAATAAGGGTTATTGCCGATCAAACGAGAGCTCATAATAAAAGGGATATTGTGAATTGAGCGAGAGCTCACTTTAAGGAGTATTGCCAATTGAGCAAGACCTCAAACTTAAGTGGAATTGCCAACAATGAGAGTGGACTCTATCATGTGCACGTTAAAAGAATTAAGAACCCGGGGCATGCATTGTGTGTTTGCATTGGCATTTTCATGATTATATTCATTCATCTTTAGCATTGATGATTATGATGTTAATTTGGTATGCTTAAGGGTATGAATGAATATATGTGTTGTTGGGGTTGAAAGTGGAATTATGGTATGAACATGATTATGAATGGAGTGGCTTTGATGAATGTGTTCTAATGGTGGTGTTACTTGGATTAGTATGTATCTGGATGAACATGAGTATTGTGATGGGTTTGTTTATCTGTATGTGTTATGGGGATGATTATAAACTGCATATGTTGATGTGCTTGTTTGTAAATTGGAATCTTGATGAAGTGTTTGGTATGTTATTTGTATAATTTGTGTGTGAAGAGGGTTTATAAGTAGTTAGGAAGGTTGGTTTGATATGCCTAGAATTTGTATGAAATGTGTATGTATGTGGATGGACTTAAATGTGGGCAGAATGCTCCTAGAGTCCATTAACGTACGTTATATTGTCTAATAACGTACGTTAGGTCAGTTAAACCTACGTTATTTGTATATGACCCACGTTATTCATAGCTTGGAAATGAATGGAGGAATAACGTACGTTAGGCTTGTAGTAAACATACGTTAATGTTGCCAGAAACTTAGTTTTGGCCCGAATAATGTACTAACGCATACCTGAAGTAAGTACATGATCTAGAATGAATTCCCTAGCAATTAAAACAGTTAAAGGAACTATATTTGACATGGCAACGGTGAGCCATTAGAGAATTAAGGCATGAGCACGTTCGTGTTCGCCGAAGATTTCCCTGCACTCCATCTTAACAACAATAGATTTATCACTTACTGAGTATTTTTATATACTCACCCCTGTATGTTGTTGAATGTGGTGCAGAGTGACAGGGTACGACAGTAGCTGGTGGTCGGGACATTCATTTTGGTAAGAGGTGCGATACACGCGGTTAGGTCGGCTCCTGGTGGATTTTGATGACTTTATACTTTTGTATTTTGCATACTATACACTTGATGGCGTAGGTTTGTGGCTCATGCATTGTTTTCAACCAAAACAATTTGCTTCCGCATATTTTACTCTTGATTTGTACTTTGGCTAACATTGGGCTAATTTAATGAAATGCATGCATGCCTATCTTTATATATCTTTCGTTTGGTTGATTTTGTGTTGACTAATAAAAAGAAAAAAATTGGTGTGAATTTCAAGGTTTAACCTAAAATGAATTTGTCGAGATTGGGGTTCACAATCAAGTTATGTTTATGCTATTTATTTATTTTTTTGCCACATGTCAACTATGTACTAAGCCAAATTTCAAATTATTAGAATCTCTTTGTCCTTTAGTACATGAGATTTGATTTCTAAGACAGCTTGATCGGAATATTTCTCTACCCTAAGAATAATCCTTAGGACACCTCGATAGAATTTAATGATAAACTACATTAATAATTATAGAAATTCAATTCCTGGCCAACAAATTCTAAACACATACATTCATTTAATTCAGATTACTTAATTCCATTAGTGATATGACCACATGTCATTGACACCATTATTAAACTATTATCAATCTGTTAAGAATTATAAACACTCACAATTCTCAACTAGCAATCTATCATTATAACAACTAAATATAGCCACTGTAATTGTTGTTAAAAATGAATTTTGTCAATATTGATCAATATTTATGGACAAAATAACAATTGATTAATTGATGTTTCAAAAAATAAAGCTAAAATAACTTAAATAACAATTTTTTATGGATGATTATTTTTCTTCTTTATTATTTGTTCTTGAATATGAAATTTTTTATACTGGTTGATTAAATTTTAATTTGAAATTCTGACATTTTGTGAGAATTTGTTTAGAACACTTGTGCGTTGAGAAAATATTTGTTGGAATGAATCTATAAAATAATGCAAATAGTTGAGTAATAAAATTCCAAGTTCCCAATCTTTATTTGTTCGTCGTCGGTAGGGGTGTAAATGAGTTGGCTGCACATGAGCGGTTTGACATTCAGTTCGGTAACAGCTCGTTCATAACTCGGCCAGTTAATAAATGAGCCAAGTTTAAACAAAAATATAGGCTCGCTCTATAAACAAGCCGAGCTTGAAAACTCAAAAGCTCAGCTCGGCAAAACTCGCGAACAAGTTCGTTTAAGTGTTCATGAACAAGCTTGTTTAAGTGTTCATGAACATACTCATTTAAGTGTTCATGAACATGATTGTTTAAGTGTTCATAAATAGACTCGTTTATTTCATAATACATGTGTGATATAGTTAATAATTTATCTTATAGCTTATAGTCATATATATACATAGTTTGTAAAACATAGTTTCAAATGATAAAATAGATGTAAAACATTATTTCAAATAATAAAATAGATACATGTTGTGTCTTATGTATAAATAATAATTTATCTTATAATTTATAGAGTTATAGTCTTATACATAGGTCTACGTAATATCTTTATTGTTTCTAAGTTATTTTCAAATATTTCAAATAATAAAATAATACATGTCGTATTTTATATATAGTTAATAATTTATCTTATAATTTATAGAGTTATAGTCTTATACATAGGTTTGTATATTATTTGGAATGTTTTAAATGATTTTTAAATCTTTTAAATTATAAAATAGATACATGTTGTATTTAATGTATAATTAATAATTTATCTTGTAACTTATGGAGTTATATTTTTATACATAGGTTTATATACTCTTATACAATATTGTTTTTAAGCTCGTAATAAACTCGTGATCATGCTCATTTAAAGACTCGTTTAAGATGTTCCTCTTAGGCTCATAAACAAAGCTTTATTTTAGGCTCTTGATATGCTCATTAGCTCGGGAGCTTTAAATAAGTTGAGTTTAAAGAAGAATTTGCACTCGATAAAAAGCTCAACTCGAGCTCGAACTCGTGAAATTTTAACAAGCCGAACTTGAACATTTCAAAATTCGGCTCGACTAGGCTCGATTACAACCCTAGCCGTAGGGTTTCCCTTTAAACCAACCAATGGCATACACGTAAATACCAAACTCATGCAAAGAGAGCCTTAACTTTGTCCCCTCATTCACTTCTCCATCTTCTTTAACAACTTCAACATCATTGGTAAATCCTCTTCTCTGCATATTTAATATTATAAATATTCTATGTTTAGCATACATTTCAAATGTTTATCATTAAAAATAGTCTATTTATCCATTTTTTATCTTTCACAGGTTAATTAATAATTTTGTACAACTTTTAGATAAATTTAAGACAAAACAGAGTTAAAGCAGGTTGATTTAAGCATCTCTGCCAAGCTAAGGTCAGCTGTAATATCTGTGATGAGTTGTATTTTGGACATGTTTTTATTGTGCAATCATTGTATTTTATGTATGAATTTAAGTTAATTTTGAGGATATGAGCATCAATTTATATTTTGTATGTCTATGAGCTTATGAGACTGTTTTATGAACAATTAATACAAATTTATTATGAAGAACAGTCCACAATCGCACAAGGCACAGACGTTATGGGCGTGCAGAGTGCTTCGACATGGCATGACGCAGGAGGGCGAACAAAAATGGGCCTTTTGTCACTTAAATGGAGTTGGGCAGACTACATCATAGGGCCCACATGCCCATACCAGCAAACCACGAATTGTAATAGTCTTATAGGGTTATTTTGTATGGTAAACGCCATATATAAACACTTTTTAGACTAAAAAACTCTTTTTCTCCCCCCTTTCATTTTTTCAACAACTATTGGTGATTTTTATGGATCTTATTTGTAACGTCCTGAAAATTATTGTAATTTAAATATTTTAGAAATACACTAAAACGGGATCAAATTGGATCTATTTAGGTAAGAATTGTGAAAAATAGCAGTCATCACGCTCGTGCAGCACGCCCTGTGCTCATAGGTGCAGACGAGCACGACCTCTTGCTCATTAGGGAAATTGGCATGCCCTCGTATTGAAATAATTGCATAACGAGATCGTGCACGATGGAACAGAAACTCGTGCTGAGATTTTACAGAACGACCAAATGGCACGACCCGTGTTCAGGTCGTGTTGTCTGGAAAGATATCGAGTGTTCTATTTTGAATCATTTCACTTTACAAACAGAGAGAAGGAAGCTAGCAGGTGTCGATAAAAACCCTAGAGTGTGATTTCAGAGGAAGAATTCAGCAAGAAACATCTTAGTTCTTTCCAAAATCAATTCCAAGTCTATTAAAGGTAAGTTTCAATATTTCCTTATACTTGCAGGGTTGATTTGATTGGTTGGCAGCAATGTTAGAATGATTTGATTGGAAAATGGCTTAGGTTGAAAGAACTATGGTGAATGGATTAAATGATTGATTATGGAATATTTGATTGTCTAGGAGGATCTAGACGAGTTTGATTCAAAAATTGAGTCGGTGGAAGAGGTGCGATTTGCACGTGGCTTGAGGTAAGTGGTTTTGTATACTTACGATATTAGTGTTAGAAAACTTAGGGATTTTCCTTAACCATAACTCATTAAAAGCTTTAATTAGCTTAATTTAATGTTAAGGAAGAATTGAACTTATGCTATTGATTCGTATGTGATTATAAATTGTGTGAATATGCTCATGAATGAAATGATGTTATTTGCATGCTCGATTGACTTTGTGTCGTGATTGATAGTCGTATGTTATTTAGGATGAATATGGAAGTGTGTGAGTTGCTTTGTGAGCATGTGTGTGAGCATATTTGATCCGTTAAGGTCGTGGCCCCTGTGGTTGATGATGTTATTTGGCCTTTATGGTCGTGGTCTTTATGATCGATATTTGGTCTATATGGTCGTGGCCCTCAAGGTCGATTATTGGAGATATGTAAGCCCCGGGGCATTCATCTTCAGAAATGTATGTACATGTGCATACGTGAGTTATGTGGCATTCATTGCTGGTTTATTAAACTTGTTATGTTATAATGAATGCTGGATATATGTATGTTGATGAGCTTTTATGCTTAAATGACGTGTGTGGGTATATTCTGCTTCTTAATTGATTTTACTCTTAATTGAGTTTAAAACCATGTTTTGAATGTACATGTGACATGTATGATATACTGAGAATACATACAACTGGAAGCACATGACTACAACTCCACATACATGAAATCAAAAATTTAATGTGTAAAACAGAAGCTTAGCACGCCCTCATGCTATCCAGCACACTCTCGTGTTGCTGGGTAATCTAGGAAAGATGTTGAGCACAATATCGTGTTCATAGTTGACACGATAGTGTTGCCTGGAAAATTAAAACTTGAGCATGACTCGTGTTAATTTGGTACGACGTGTTGTTTGGGAGATTGATATGAGCACGCCCTCGTGTTCATCCGGCACGACCCGTGTTGTTCCCCTGCATTTCATTTATTCTTAATGAATTGTGATTCACTTACTGAGTATATCTTCATACTCACCACTTTTATTGTTTAAATGATGTGCAGATCGTAGGTAGCTGCGTGTGGACCAGATTCGCTGTGATCAGAGACATTTTGCGATATACGAGTGAGGTCCAGCTCTGGAGATATTTGTTTCAATTTTTGGTTTTTGTATTGTATATACTATGTATATATGTTGTTTGTATAAATTTTCAAACTAACTTATTTATTTACTGCAGGTGTTATAAATATGTTTTAGACAGAGTTATGCTTTATAAAGAAAGGTTTAATTCTATTTTTATTACAATTAAGAGTTCAAATTTGAAAATTTGTTTTAAAAATTTGAGCTCCACATTTAGTGGTATCAGTTGGAGGGCAGGGTTCGGCATCTGAATCCCCTATACCTCCAGAGCAGCCTTCACAACCTACGATGCCTATTCCTCCATTTGATCCTATTTACGCACCATTCTAGGAGGTGATACAAGAGATGATGCAGAATCAGGGGCAGGGTCAGACTGTGAAAGACTCTGAGAAAGAAAAAGGGTCAGGAAGCAAATCTAATTTGAATATCGATAAGAACTTTGTAGAAGTTTGAAAGCAAAAGGGTAAGGTATTCGAGGTCACTATAGATCCAGCTGAGGCATACTGAGAGGATATTGACTCATACGCATTGTAATCCTGAGCAAAATTGCGATATGCTACTTCTCTTTTAGAGAAATCACCTTGGAAATGGTGGGAAGCAGTGCCTGATAGTCAAAAAGATCCTCCTATGCTGACTTGGGATGACTTTTTGAGGAGATTTTCTGAGTAATATAGTTCTACGCATTACCAAACGAAAAAGAAAATTGATTTTTGGAGCTGAAACAGAAGGAGATTTCAGTGGTGGACTACAAGGCAGAGTTCACTAGATTATCTCAATACGCTCCAGAGGATGTTGATACTGATAGAAAGAAGCGGGACAGATTTGAGAGTGGATTGTGATATGCTATTCGCAATAGAATTGCCTTGAAAGCTCCGACCTATGAGATATTGATTGAGGCAACTCTTAGAGAAGAAGAGTTGAAAACTGAGGGTGAGAAAAAGGAAAATCGAAAAGAGAAGAAGCGACAGAGGACGTCAGGGTCTAGTTCCCAGCAGTCGCAAAAAAAGAAGACACAAGTGTCAGTGCTAGTAGACAGACTGAGAGAGGGACTGGGTTGGGAGCACCAGACCTCCTATTTATCCGAGAGATACATCCGACGGGGAAACGAGACAGTTGTGTTTCAGATGTCAGTAGCTGGGACATTTCGTTAGGAATTGTCCACAGTGACGAGGATCTCAAGGTGGTGGTGAGTCTAGACAGAGTAGGGCAGGTGAGGTTCGTACTACGACAGTTAGTGGCAATAGCCGAGGTTGAAGTGTACGTGATTCAAGGTCTACTTTTAGAGGTGGATCAGTTTCCAGGGTTGGAGCTAGTGGCTTCGATACAGCTAGTAGAGTTGGTGGATCAGCGGCACCAGCAGGGTCAGGATCACAGGCTAGAGTATATGCTATGACCCGAGATGAGGTAGCAGAGGATCTGGACATCAACACCAGTACTATTTTTATTTTTACTTATCCTACTTTAGTATTGATTGATCCAGGTTCTACTTGTTCCTTTATGAGCAAGAGTGTCGTCGAGCAGATAGATGGTAGTATTGAGCAGTTGGGGTACATTGTTGCTGTATCTATGCCTGCGGGTAGTACCGTGATAGTACGACATATTTTATGACACTGTGAGCTGAGCATAGCTGAGTCCACTTACCTAGCCGATTTGATTGTTTTGAGGATGGCCAATTTTGGTATCATTCTGGGAATAGATTGGCTCTCTAAGAATTAAGCAATGGTAGATTTCTATTCGAAAGAATTCGTTATTGAAGTTAACGACGAGAGATGGCTGTTATTAGTAAGAGAGAGAAAAGTTGTGCCTACTTGTTTGATTTCAGCAGTGACAGCTGCGAGGTTGATTCGAGAGGGCTGTAATGCATATTTAGCGTCAGTGATTGACGTGAATCAGCCAAAATTAAAGGTACGAGATGTACAGATTGCATGTGATTATCCTAAGGTGTTTCCAGACGAGTTACCTGGATTACCGCCACAGCAAGAGGCTAATTTCAGGATAGAGACGATATCGGGCACAACACTGATATCGATTACACCTTATAGAATGGAAGCAGTTAAGCTGCAGGAATTGAAGAAACAGTTAGAGGAGCTGTTGGATAAAAGGTTTATATGCCCTAATGTTTCACCTTAGGGAGCACCTGTGTTATTTGTGCGGAAGAAAGACGGCAGCATGCGGTTGTGTATAGACTATCGGCAGTTGAATAAAGTGACATTGAAAAACAAGTATTCGTTGCCAGGGATAGATGATTTGATAGATCAGCTACGGGGAGCTATAGTGTTCTCTAAAATTGACTTGAGGTCAGGATATTGGCAGCTGAGAATCGAGGATAGTTCGATTGAAAAGACAACTTTTCGTTCTCGATATGGGCATTTCAAGTTTATTGTTATGTCATTCGGGTTGACGAATGCACCAGTGGTTTTTATCACATTGATGAATAAGGTATTTCAACCTTATTTGGATCAGTTTGTCTTTGTCTTTATTGATGATATTCTGGTGTATTCGAGAGATAAAGAGGAGCACAACAAACATTTGAGGATAGTACTTGAGTTGCTGAAAGAAAAAGAGCTTTATGCTAAATTCAGTAAGTGTGATTTCTAGATGTCAGAAGTTGTTTTTCTAAGACACGTGATCTCTACTGAGGGAGTGAAACCTGATCCTAGTAACATTAAAGCAGTTCAGGAGTGGGAGCCTCCGAGGATAGTTATAAAGGTTCAGAGTTTTCTGGGTTTAGCTGGTTATTACCGTCAATTTATTGAGGATTTCTCGAGGATAGCTAGACCGATGACATCTTTATTGAGGAAAAATTTTCCATTTGTTTGGAATGATAAATGCAAAGAAATTTTTTGCGAGTTAAAGAAGAGATTGGTTAAGGCACCAGTGTTGATCTTGCCTTCGCAAGAAGATGGATTTGTTGTTTGTACTAGTGCGTCTGGTGCTGGATTAGGTGGTGTGTTGATGCAGCACGGCTGAGTGATTGCTTATACGTTGCGTCAGTTGAGACCACACGAGGTAAATTATCCAACACATGATTTGGAGTTAGGAGTGATTATTCATGCTCTGAAGGTTTGACGACATTACTTGTACAGAGAGACTTTTCAGATTTTCACTGATCATAAAAGTCTTAAGCACATTACTTTGCAGCGAGAGCTAAATATTTGAGAGAGGAGATGGACAGAGCTTCTGAAGGATTATGACTGTACGATTGAATATCATCTTAGAAAGGTAAATGCAGTTGTTGATGCCTCGAGCAGAAAAGAAAAAGGGATGATGATACAGTGACGTATAGAGCGGAGTCTCTATTTCAATTACGAGAGCTTTGTGTAGAGTTGGATTTGATTGAGGATCAGATGTTGGCTAATATCAGTGTTCGATCACAGATGAGAGAGTTGATTGCATCGAGACAGATCAAGGATGATCATTTGATGCAAATCAAGAAAAAGATTGAGAAAGAAAAAAGTGGTTACAGTACATCGACTTGACAATGTTGGAGTGTTATATTATTGAGATTGGCTATGTGTTCCTGATATTGCAGAGCTGAAGAACGAGTTGATGACGGAAGCTCATTCTTCTGCGTTTTCAGTTCATCCTGGTAGCACTAAAATGTACCAAGACATGAGAGATTTATACTGGTGGGTACATATGAAGAGAGATATAGCCGAGTTTGTTGCTAGATGTCTTCCTAGTCAGCAAATCAAGGTAGAACATCAGGCGCCAGCAGGAAAGTTGAGACCACTTGACATTCTTGAGTGGAAGTGGGAGAAAATCAGTATGGATTTTGTGATTAATTTGCCAAGGACGTTACGACGTCATGATTTGGGTGATTGTTGATCGATTGACAAAATCATCTCACTTTTTAGCTATTCGATAGGATTATACGTTGGATAGGTTAGTTGGATTATATGTTGATGAGATCGTCAGATTACATGGTGTTCGTACATCGATTGTGTCTGATCGTGATCCTCGATTTACATCGTGATTCTGCCAAAGTTTACAGGATGCGATGGGTACGAGATTGAGATTCAGTACAAATTTCCATCCACAGACTGATGGTCAGTCGGAGAGAATGATTCAGACGATAGAGGATATGCTTCAAGCTTGTGTATTAGAGTTCAGAGGCAATTGGGACGATCATTTGCCGTTAGTGGAGTTTGCATACAACAATAGTTACCATTCTAGTATCGAGATAACACCTTACGAGGCTCTATATGGTAGACGGTGCCAGAGTCCAGCTTACTGGGATATCGAGGGTTTACGGCATATTGAGGGACCAGAGATGGTTCAGCAAACCCTGGATAAAGTTAACATTGTGAAAACATGCATGCAAGCAGCTCAGGATCGTCAAAAGAGTTATTATGATCGACATCACCAAGAGATAAAGTACGTCGTCGGTGACAGGGTATTTTTACGAGTTTCTCCCTGGAGAGGTGTGATTCAGTTTGAGAGACGTGGCAAGTTGAGTCCTAGGTATATCAGACCGTATGAGATTACAGAGAGAGTGGGACCACTTACTTACCGATTGAGCTTACCAGCTGAGCTGTCTCGATTACATGATGTTTTTCATGTTTCGATGTTGAGACGATATCGATCTAATCCAAGCCATGTGTTGAGAGCTCCAGAGATATAGGTATCCGAGGAGTTGACCTATCGGGAGGAGCCAGTTTAGATTTTGGATCGTCAGCTGAGATAATTGGCGAATTGTGAGATTCCGATGGTATTGGTGAATGGAGTTTCCATTTGTTGAAAGAAGCTACTTAGGAGATTGAGTCTGATATACGAAGACAGTATCCCTCTTTGTTTCCAGACTTGACTTTGGGATCGTGAGGTATGATTTTATCTGAGTTTATGTTTGCGATCCAGTGTTGTGATGTTGTTTTAAGATTTGATTTCAAGTTAAGAAAGAAAACATAACTTCATTTGAAATTTGAATTTGAAGGAGATGGCTTGGATCGATGATGTGAAGCGTTTGAGACTCGACGATAATGTGACGGGTATGTTTCTGACTACGAGTCTGTTCTGCGAATATATGTATGCTGCTTTTTTGCTACAAATTGAAGTGTTTGGTATGGTATGTTAGGTTAAAAAATGTACCATATCAAAAATCATTTGCGATTTGATCCGTTTTTAATTTAGGGACGAAATTTCCTAAGTGGGGGAGATTTGTAACATCCTGGAAATTATTGGAATTTAAATATTTCAAAAATACACTAAAACGGGATCGAATCGGATCTATTTAGGTAAGAATTGTGAAAAACAGCAGTCAGTACGCTCGTGCAGCACGCCCTATGCTCATGTGTGCAGACGAGCACGACCTTGTGCTCATTCTAGAAATTGGCACGCCTTCATGTCAAAGTAATTGCAAAACGAGACCGTGCACGATGGAACAGAAACTCGTGTTGAAATTTTACGGCACGACCAAATGGCACGACCCATGTTCAGGTCGTGTTGTCTGGAAAGATATCGAGTATTCTGTTTTGAATCATTTCACTCAACAAACAGAGAGAAGAAAGCTAGCAGCTGTCGATAAAAACCCTAGAGTGTGATTTCAGAGGAAGAATTCAATAAGAAACATCTTAGTTCCTTCCAAAATCAATTCCAAGTCTATTAAAGGTAAGTTTCAATATTTCCTTATACTTGCAGGGTTGATTTGATTGGTTGGCAGCAATGTTAGAATGATTTCTAAGTTGAGATTAGTTGCTGGGAAATGGTTTAGGTTGAAAGAACTATGGTGAATGGATTGAATGATTGATTGTGGAATATTTGATTGTCTAGGAGGATCTAGACAAGTTTGATTGAAGAATTGAGTCGGTGGAAGCAGTGCAATTTGCACGTGGTTCGAGGTAAGTGGTTTGTACACTTACGATATAAGTGTTAGAAAACTTAGGGATTTTCCTTAACCATAACTCATTAAAAGCTTTAATTAGCTTAAGTTAATGTTAAGGAAGAATTGAACTTATGTTATTGATTCATATGTGATTATGAATTGTGTGAATATGCTCATG
>CANYCX012071478.1:0-12525 GCA_948193385.1 Breynia disticha f. nivosa | reverse complement strand
TCACTAAAATGATGCTATATTTTTACAGTTTTGTTCCCTTCCCAATATCACCCATCATTTCTATAATATTGTCATTATTTGGCAAGGTGTATAATGTTAAATGAAAATTATGTTTCTTTTCATTAATTAGAAAATTCAATTAAAAAAATAAATAAATTATTTTTATATTTTTTAAAATAAATCAAATCTATATATTATATTAATTTAGAGGAAGATGAAGTAAATGTTTAGTGTTGTGACACGTGACTTAATATGTACAATACATATAACATTGGTTTTTAAATTTTAAAAAATTTAACAACTCAAATTATTAACTCATGGTTGGTTTAAATAGATATTGATAAGATAATTAATATATAGATTATCATTATACGAATGGATTGAATCTGAAAATTTTGGTATTATACAGAATATTTTTAATACTCATTATTTTTTGCTATATTTTGATATCTTTATTAATTATTTTTATAAAATAATTATTAAAAATATATTACAATTCGGATAAAAAATTAATTTATTTAAAATATATAGAATCTCGTCTACAAATTCAACTGCAAGTAGCAACTAGATTCAATTAATTAGTTCGACTTTTGAGTGTTGACCACAAAGTTGACAGGCTTTGGACTTCCGAACTCGTGGGATATGCGACAACGCAGCTCCAAGGTTCTAACCCTCTTAGCTTTGAATTAGGGCCATTTGGTTTGGAGGCTCAAATAATGCTGGATTAAATAGATTTATAAAATATACTTGTTTTAATTTTTTGTAGATCAATGATTACTCAATGAGTCTTGAAAGATCTATCATGAGCGTCGGTCTAGTAGAAGAGAATACTAGATAATAAAGATATAAGTGGGTCTGACAACACATTTTTATTCAAAATCTTTAAGTATTAAGTTATAGGTTCACACTACTTATTTTTTCTCACACTACTCAACTCTCAAATGTGAAAATTTCACTTGTTTTTCTAACAATCCCCTCAAGTGTGAATCCCTTCCATATTGAGCTTAAATTTGTTCCCTTTTCGGTAAAAATCACTTTTCAGTGTTGCGAAATTTTTTTATGGATCACTTCAAATTTTAATGTCGTTAACTCAAAAGCTCACACTCATCTACAATTTGTCCCACTTTTCATAAAACAAGGGCAACATAATTCTTCACTGTCTTTGTCTTTGGGAGCAAGCCAACAACACAACGACGTCATTAAGAGTACACTTTACCATATTTGGGTTTGGTGCAAGAAGTCCAAATCACCACAATGTCACCAAGATTTTTTTCCCATGCTTCACCCTTCCGTCTATAAGCTTTTCAGCCGTTCATACCTAGAATCGGGTAATCCAGCTCTTCACATCATTATTGCACGTATCCCGAACCACCACCGCACCATACCAACATTGTCCATACTTAAGTCAAACTATTAGCTCTGATGCCACTTGTTGGATCTGGGAGACCTTAGGGACATCTGTCACGAGACACTAAGGAAGAAGGATACAAGTGGGTTTAACTCCACATCTTAACCTAAATCCTTAAGGTATTGAGTTATGAGTCTATATCACTTTTAAAATTTTCTCACACTCATAATTCTCTAGTATGAGGTTCTCACTTGTTTTCCTAACATATTTATATTCAATATAAATTTTATACAAAATTTAATATATAGATTTTAATATTTTTATGTATAAATTTATATATATATATATATATATATATATATATATATATATATTTTATAAATTTAAACTTAATATAATTTTTTAAATTGATATATACTAAATATTTATGTTTTTTATATAAATTTTAGAAAGATCAATTTATATAATTTTTTATTATTTCTTTAAACTAAATATCAACTTTATGTAAACAATATATTAACTTTATAAATTCTAGGATATATGCATCTATATATATATATATATATATATATAACTCAATAAATAAAAGTATAAAAAATTTAATATTTGATCTATTTGCAAATAAATAATAGAAATAAGGTATAAATAAAACCAACCCAATAAGATTTCAGATATGACCCATTACTAATTTTAGTTACACATAGAGGAGCTAGCATTCTATCTGGATTGGAGTATGTTTGAACGTGTGTGAGACTGTAGAGGAGAAAATTCGTTTAATGTCTTTCGATTGGTGTTTTTACAGTTTTCGGTAAAGTACGCTTTAAAGGTAATCATCTAACCTTAGAATTTTTTAAGTCTTAATGTTTGTATGAGATGTTCCTGTGTGAAATCGTGTTCTGACATGTTTTTAGTTTCTGTTGTGTTAATTTTTTTTTGAAAAATAATATATTCGAAGCATTTTTAATTTACAACAATAATTTCTTTGGGTGATTTGACTTCACAAGAGTACAAATATGTGAGTGATGAAACTAACTGTAATGTGTTTAAAAGTTATGGATAAGTACTACAAGGAAAAAAGATAAAGAAGAATATCTACTATTTAAATGAATGTTCTCTGAAGAATGTAAATAGTAGAAGGTAGAAGACGAAGACTTACAAGATAGTTTAGTTTTTTGAGAATGTTGAGATGTGTGAGAATTTGGGTAGAAGGAAAATACATTGGGTAACTTTCTAAATCGCACATTAAGTAGAAGTGAGTTTAGTAATTCCAAATTGCTTGACAATGAGATTGTAAATGGATCTTTTCCATATAAATAGACTTTAGGTATGAGTTATTGGCTATCACAAAACTCTTAGTCTAATTAACTAGTCATGTGCATCTTGAGCTTGATTCTTTTATGAGGATGAGAAGATTTTGTAGTTTTTTTGTTCAAAATTGTAAATTTTATTCAGTTGAGACCATAGATGTAGGTTTATTGTCGAAAGACAGCACCAAGTTAATTTTATTTTTTGTAATTTTTCTTTCTCTATTATTATTTATTGTGTATATTTTTATGGGTTTTAGGTTTTAACAATATATAACTAACGACTTAATTAAAAAGAAAAGTGACTAATGTGAAAGAAAAAAAATCAAATACAACCAATTAACATCCATGTGAATTATTAAATGACAAAGAGAAGACAAAAAACTAAAGGGGTGAGCATTTTTTTTCATATTTAAATTGAAATTGTGCATATTCACATAAACAATTACATTCATACATATAAACATAAATAAACATGATGATGTGTATTTTTACACCTAAAAAAACAAAACAAGTACCTAATTTTTTTTACTTATACACATTATGTTAATTCCTTGATTAGCAGTTGCACCTATTTTTATGATACTTTGTCCTTTTAAATAATGACTGATCAAGAGTAAATTATTGTTTCAAATTCATTATTGTTGGCAGGACTGAATTATCGTCTTCGTCCATAGTTGACTATGTCAAATTGTGCTACTTGCAAACACCAAATGCTGCTACTCATACTTTATAACATAATAATTGTTTTTAGAGTTACGTCTTTGTTCCTTCATTTCACATGTATAAGTTCACTGCATTTTTCTTTTAATTTTTTCCCACAGCAGTCATTTTACCTGCATACGTTATGTGTAAGATGTCCCGAGTAGCTTTCAATCGGAAAATATTTAAACGACTTATTTGCCATTGCCAAAATCGGGTGGCAAATATAGTCCTGTAAGAATTGAATCGAAACCGATGAAATGAAATCGATGAACCAAAATCGTATTCATCATTTCTAGAATCGAAACCAGCCATGTCTGATCCTGGTTTCGGTTTCATGAGCCACAAAACCGTGAATCGATAGTTCGGTTGATTTTTAAAGGAAAATCAAACCTAAACCGTTAAACTAGAACTGGAACCGTCAGAACTGTTACCAATGGTTCGAAACTGGAACCGAACCACCCCGAATCGACTAGATCTGATTATGGTTTCATGGTTCATGGAACCGTGAACCACCTGTTTCAAATCAGAATCGACTGTTCGTAACCGATTTACACCTCCAAACAAAAATGTAAATGATAATGCAATAAATTTTAAATAATTTAATTTTTTTTTTATTTTAGACAGCGGAGACCGAATTTTGCTCAATAATATAGAAAGATTCCTAACATCATTTATAAGAATGCACATTCTGGCACATCTCATTATCCAACAAATCACTTAAAAAGTTTAAAACGAACACCGAGCACTTGATAAAGATCCCAATTTTCCATAATAGAACACTAAATCAAACAACTCTCCCATTAATTTCTACCAAAGTTTCCAGATTTGACAAGAAAAAACAGTAAACCCAACAAGGAAAATTAAAACCCCAATTACTCCAAACCTGACAGAAATCAAAAGAAACTACGCGTCAAAGTTGGCGTCTGTATCTACTTGAGTACGCATATATAACCATACTCGGAGAAACGAACTCCATTTCAACTAAAGGAAACCCTCAAGAATCTTCTTATGTTTCTCAAACCCCTTTTATAACACAAACCCTCTTCAACACACTAAAAACCCCCTTCCATTCTCCCCATTCCAACATGGACACAAACACTATGGACCCTAACCCTTCCACAAGCAAAGGCTATGCACTCAGTGGGAAAATAATGATGAGCGCCATAGTTATCCTCTTCTTTGTAGTTATCCTCATGGTTTGTCTCCACTTATATGCGCGGTGGTACCTCCTCCGTGCTCGTCGCCGTCATCACCGCCGTGTCCGTCAGCGTAGGACCCACTTGGTCTTCTATGTTGACCATGATGACCCTAATAATCCAGCTCATGTTGCTGTTCCAGCTCGTGGACTTGACTCTAATGTTTTAAAGGCTCTTCCGGTTTTTGTTTTTGACCCGAAGACCTACCAGGACCCGGTTGAGTGCGCGGTTTGTTTGTCTGAATTTGAAGAAAATGAAACCGGTCGGGTTTTGCCTAAGTGTAACCATAGCTTTCACATTGAGTGTATCGATATGTGGTTTCATTCTCACTCTACTTGCCCGCTTTGTCGCTCTCCCGTCGAACCAGTTGAGAATCCGACCAACGGTTCGACCGATTCCGAATCCAGGTCAGAGTTCGGGAGTGAGTTGTGCGACACCTGCCAGAACGAGATTGCCGGGCCATCTACATCGGCAAAACCAGTCGAGTTAGTTGGTATTACTATTGAGGTACCGACTCGAAGCGGGTTTGGGAACGAGTTGAACGAGTCACCAGCGAGTCAGTCATTAAGGTCGCCAATGAGTCGAATGTTGTCGTTTACGAGGATTCTGAGTAGGGATAGAAGAGCGAGTTTGTCGCCAACGAGTTGTAGCGAGTTGGATGTTGAGTCGAATGGGCAGACACATGGTGGAATCGGTGGAATTAACAACTGACACGTGGAAGATATATTTTGGGTAATCGGTGACAATATGGAAACACGTGGCAGACAAGATAACACTGTTTGGAGTCTGTACTAAACTTAACCGCCGCCTAGGATTACCTTCTTTGACTTGTACATAGCTATAATCTATTATTTTTTTAATTTTTTTTATTATTTTGTTGTTATATTTTTGTTATAGATATGTAGAGGTAGAGTAGAGAGTGTAAAATTTAACAGACTTATTCTAAATTTATTTGAATTATTCTAAATTTATTGCGAATAATGAGTCTAAATTTATTGGATATTTTATGAATTTATTTCGGATGGACCACTTGAATGAATATTATGATATTTTTCGAAACCTTTGAAAGTCAAGTGTATGCATGTTGTCAAGACAACGGCGGCAGTGAGCTGGATTTGATAGAGTTTGACTCGAGCAAGGACCGGCCAGCCGCTCAATTTAATGCGACTTAAACCCGATCAGTTTCCATTATGGAAAATAAAATTAACGTAAGCGACTCCAATTATGTAATTAAGCAAAGAAGAAGGTGCTCTGCACATCTTATAATGTGCGATTATCAAATTTCAAATGCAGAGCTTACAGAATATATTCCTTTCTAAACATGGGAAGACAAATTTTGCATTATTTTTTTGGGGTGAACCACGAGTATTTTGGGCATCTCAACTAATCTCGTTCGAAGCGAACAGGATCACAAGAGCGGTATAGCTCTCCTAATCGAGTTTAAATGCAGCTGTGTACCCGGACTCGAACTCGAGATCTCTAGTTAAACTAGAACAATCACACGCTAGTTGATATACGCTTTCGGGTGGTACAAATTTTGAATTATTGAAAGGCTTTGTGATTGTATTTTAGTGGGTGGAAAACGTGTGAAGTTAAAGAGAGAAAATTGCAGACGCGACAAACTAATCATTCATTACCAACCTCACGATAACTCAGTTGATTGAGGCTAGAATGGCCAAAAGAGATGTCTACAGCATTACAAGTTACAACACAGTTAAGGAAAAACATGGGAAGGAGGAGAAAGAGACAATAGAATGTAGCGTGAGCTGTCGGAAAGCTTAACGTCATCAGCACGGCCAAATTTCTGTTCCCCACACGCTTTTGTTAACATACTTGGATTCTTCCCTTTCAAATGGGAACAGTCCAACTTCAAGTCTGATAGGGACCTGCCTGCGATACTGTTACTCCTACAGATTGTGAAATGGAGACTACAATTTCCAGGAATAAAAATGGAACTTTCACACTGACATTTTTATGCTGACGACGTAGCTTATTGGTGAATTATACCATGTTAGTCTAATATATTGCTGTTGCTTGCTTAAGTTGATATTGCAAGTGGTTGTTTCACATCAGTCGTACTAGACACGGAATTTTTCTTATGGTGTTTGTTGCTCGCAGGCAATTTCTTCTTGCATTGCCTTAGCTCACCATTGACTATGGGGAAAAGGTGAAGCTGATTCGCATTATTGTTGTTATTATGTTTTGATTGACAAGTGATGAGATTCTGAAATTAATGGAACATCATCAATTTTAAGATGTGGTTCTGTCCCCATAACGATCAGTCTGCTAAGCAATACCTGAAATTCTTAATACATATGAATCCCTGGTAAAGAAATGCAGAACTTGCTAAAGCTCTGAACGTCAGTTTGTGAATTGGAGATTGATTTTCCAGGAAAAATCTCAGGGAAATTTTATTCAATTATTAGGTTATTATTGATACTTTCAGAGAATGAAAGAAGAAAAAATTTCAATCGTATGCTCCAAGTTTCACGTACAATTTTACAAGAGATGGCTTTGTTCAAGCAGTTATCGGAAAAAAATTCTCCTCATTCTCCAAAAAGATCTTCAACATGTTCCCACTAAACCAACTGTACTCCACTTTGATCTGTATGAAACGGAGTAGCAGGGGAGTCTCTGAGTTCCCAGAATATAATTCCAGGCACCTTAGGGTAGCCCTTTTCCGTATTTTCTTTTATCGGTATCCCTTCGTAATCTGTCTTCAAATTAATTTTTCACTTAATTTCTGGCCCGATAATACTATTAATGAATAAATGAATAGACAAGAATTTAATTTTAGTAATATTTATGTCATAAATAATAATGTTTGATTGAAAATATACCAACGCAAATACTAACTGCTAACCCAAATAATCATGTACCCTGCCTAAGTGCCTCTACTTTCTCCATATCCATGTTGTCCAATGGAATAGGTCCAATAATCCTGATAAAACTTCATGTAACTGAATATAAATGTAAATGCCTTCTTTATCATTTGTTCTTCACTCAAACCTCCTGCAACTGCCACTTTCAGGATTCTATCAAACAGAAATGCTATTCCTCAATTTTCCATTCTTCAACAGATCGTCCACAATTGTTTGATTGAAAATCTGGAATTTAGGCAATGTTTCTTATTAGTTAAACTACATCGTGATGAAATTTGTTTAATATTTTCGTACTCTTTCTAATTGATTTGTCCTGTATGCCAATTAGGGATTTCTTTTTTCTTTTAGTAAGCGACTTAGATAAATTTCTTACCCGGGATTGTGAAATTTAGGCGTGTAGATATGAATCAGCAATTTGTTTAAGATGAATTACATGTATGGTCTGTTCTCTGTTGTTTAAAGAAAAACAACATTTGATGGTTGCTGAAGTCTGCAAAATAAAAGTTGTCCTATGCTATCTTAAACTTAATGATACATTGCTACCAGCTAGGCTTCAATTTGAGAACGTCATCTTCATTGTCGATGTCTGTGCTTTGCCTTGGTTCACTGTTTTCTTTAAGAATCATGCTCTATCTTATAAATGACAGAATTTCTTTGTAATTTAGGGCAGTTGAATATTCACAAAACAAAAAACTCTGTCCATACAGAACCACTAGGAAAGCCCAAACATCTCTGTATCTTCAAGTTTAACATTTAGTCTGAAGCCTCTCCAGGGCAGATTTTCATATTTGTAAAATATTTCAGTTGAAACATTGCCATTTTATTCATGTAGAATGATCACTAAAAATAAAAAGAAGACAAAATATGCTCTTCATTATTTATTTCATCAACCAGAATTTATTTGGCATTGTTGAATGTCATATTTCAAATACGACAAATCATTTTTACAAATTGCAGAAGCAAAGAAAATGAGAAGCTTTTAAAATTATTGTTCTGATTGACCGAAACTTAAATGTTGAGTTGCTGTTTTTACCATATTACTCGGTTTCACTGCTTCCATTTTTCTTACATGTAGAACTAATGTTAAGGTTGTTTCAATTGAAGTGCACTAATGCTAGTAGAGTGGTCTTGCATTTTTATTCACACGAGGTTGGATTTGAGAGATTGAAAGCAATGGACATGATAATGTTTGAAATTGTTTCCCATGAAAACTAATACATTCCTTCATGAGATTTGATATTCAAAGATGTGAAAAACCAAATGGGGTTTAACATGTTCACCTATGTGTCTAACTGAAACATTAATTTTAGCTTTTCTTTACTTCTATTTTTTCTGTTCAGGGTCTCGTGATTTTGTTGCAGCACAACACCTCAGTAAGCTTTATGGTTATTTTCCGTGAATATTCATAAGCATATATAGCTGTGTGCCTTAGAATCCTAGTATCCGACTGCACAAATTGAAAAGTTCAGGTAACTGTGTAGAACATCGGATTCTTCTTCTTGCTATCAATGATTAATTCTAGTTTTAGATAAGATTAGACTCATCTAATTATGCTCTCAGAAGTAATAAGTGGTAAAAAAGGGCTAACCGTACTAATTCAGGACTAAAAACTGCGAGTGATCAGAACCTTACCTTTTTTCCAGATTGATTTGCATAATGTTATGCGTCTTTGTCAAATATCATTATAAGTTTGTTGCTACTGGTTAAGGAAGAGAACAGATGGCATTTTTCAGCTTAAGTTAGGGCCACAGATGTAAGCTGTTATGCTGACTTGATGGGCACCTAATTAATGCTGTAAATTTCAGTTAGATGCTACCAAAAATTAGCCTTTATTGTTTTCATGACAAACTGTACGCTGCACTGATAGAGTGTAATACCAGTATGCAAATTTGTGGTTATGCCGACTCTGGAGGCCAATTTGGATATCTAAAAATACAGATTTCTTTCTGTTGAAGTGTTAAATATGCACACTAAGATTTCTTCGACATGTAATTATGCTCAGAAAAATCAGAAAATCTCTGGCACTGAAAAAGGCTGTGGGGCTTATGACAATTAATTATCCATGCAAAGTCAGAAAAGTTTTGCCAGTGATGGATATTCTTGTCCTGTTACAAGAGCGAATTTGTTGTTGAAATTCGAAGGATGAGATTTGCAAACTTGGCATTCAGATTCCTGGGAGAATTAGTTTATTTTGTCAGTTATTCTCAACAATTATTCAAGCACTGAATGTACTGAATATCATAAACACTGTAACTGAATATTCTCAATCTTCATTGAGAATTGTTAGCGAACCATGAAGTTCAGAACAATCTTAGGAGTTACGGTATGCATTTTCTGTTAAAATTTTACACTTTTGGGAACAAGTGCTGTTTGCCTGGTTGACCAGTGCAGGACAAACTGGTTAATTCTGACATTTATGCACTTCGGTTCCTGACAGCTTTTCTTTCAGTGAATTGAATGCCACTGCTCACTGCTCAACATTCCTTATGGAACAGCATCTTAATTATAGTTAAAAATCTCAATACTGTGGAGTTCTTTTAAACCGGTAAGCTGGCTTTTGGGACATTTTTGGAAAATAATTTCACGTTGCATAATATAAGAAAATACATAAACATGATAATCTCTGCTACACTGCAGCAGACAATGCGTTACATAATATGTAACTGAACATTTAACAAGAAATTACATAAGCATTCCTGACTCCGCAGCAAAGCTACGGAGAAGCAGCAAATATTATTGAAGCACTAGATCAATCTTATGCTAATGACAGAGATAAAAGACACCATGGTCGCTAAATACTGCTGTTTGTGTAGCAATGAAGAAGATAGGTTCCTTCAAGGAGCAGTAACAGGAGTTGCCTTTTCCACTGGAGGGTGTCCTGGAAAATGACCATAAGATGGTTTGTGGAAAATTGGATGTTTATAAAATGGAGGCTTGTAAAATGGTGGCTTCTCCAACTTGGGGTGCTTGTAAATTGGAGGCTTGTAAAGAGGTGGTTTCTCCAGCTTCGGGTGCTCGTAAATCGGATTCTTGTAAACTGGTGGTTTCTCCAGCTTCGGGTGCTCGTAAATCGGAGGCTTCTCCAACTTTGGTGGCTCGTAAACTGGAGGCTTGTAAACTGGTGGCTTGTAAATTGGAGGTTTCTCCAACTTGGGATGCTTGTAAATTGGAGGCTTGTAGAAAGGTGGTTTCTCTAACTTGGGATGCTTGTAAAATGGCTTGTGTTTAGTGAATGGCTTCCCGAACTTTGGATGCTTATAGAATGGTGGCAATGTTGGAGTTCCATACGCAGGAGGAGTATAGATTGGAACAACAGGTGTAGGATCATAGGGAGGTGTGGGAGTGAAAAAAGTCGCAGATGAAGGAATAGTTTGGAATAACAGAACTACTCCAAGAAAAAACACTGCAGAGAATGTTAAGAGTTCCATGTTTAGGCTTAAGATGGTTCAGAAGAAGCGAACGAGGGTGGCCTTTATAGAGGTTTACAAGCCTCTGCTGTGGACACAAATTCATGCAGCTTTTGGTCCAGTAAGTCAAAAGTTCTTAATTCCTGTATGGGACAAAAGACATGTGACATGGATGCCATCAGTTCTTAATTGAAAAAACTGCCAACTAAATTAAGTTGATTTGCATTTATGTTTTGTAAAAACACACCGTCTTGCAGCATCTCTCGAGCAATCTTTAAGATAAATCTTTGAAAAGCTAATCTCAGACCTGGTAATTTCATATCATCTTCTATTTCCAATGCTGCTATGTTGAATGCTGACTCGTTTATATATTTTTTTTTCCTTCACGGCAGGAATTGAACACAGAATCATTTCCTCACACTCGGTCTATTACAATTTACAGTCAGACTAATGAGTGTAGTTTGCAGTAACAGATACTGTGAAATTTCAGAAAGGACTTGGTTGCAGTGGTTTTGGGTCTTTAAATGCGCACCTGTATTGCCGGAATATTAGCTGAAGCCTATCAAGTCTCATTCAACACCGAAAGGCACCTAACAAGTATTGCAAGCGCTTTGTATTTCCATTTATTATCAGAATGCAAGTCCAATATCAATGAATTGATCAGCTTCATATGAAACTTGAAGGGTTTAAATAGCAACTGCTACTCTAAATCATGAAACTATAATGAAATATATGATTAATTAATATTTATTGAATTTGAAAAAAAATCGGGAAAAATGGTTCAATCCTCTTTTCTTTTCTTTTTTTTTTTTAAAATCGAGAGATCTAAAAATTGGGATTGTAATTCATATTGATACAAAAGGTCTAATGGCTAGAAATTCAAGGACATTTCAGGTATGAGTAAAGAACTTCTTTCTTTTTCTAGTACTGTTTGATGAATTACGTATTAATCAATATTTGATTGATTGGTTTGAGGTTATTGATAAAAAAAAAAGATTTATCAAAATTACTTCTTTTTTTGGGACTAAATTATTTCTTCTGTTTTTCCAAGTTTATTATTTTTTTTCTAATCTATACTACTAAAGCCAAGGGAGAGCTCAAAAAGTTAACATTTGGCTCATCTATTGATTGACACTTGGCATAAAAATAAATATATTATGTTATTAGCAATTAAATTTATCAAATTGTTACAATTAAAGTAAAATCCAGCACAATGCAAGTTCAAATTTATCAATCAAATTTAAGAGATGAGATACATCAAATATTTTGTAAATCTTTATTGCATTAACAAATTAAATCCCCGAAATTCAATAAAAATAAATTTATAGTTATTCAAATAATATTTAAAGGATAAGCAAAAAAAAATTATGATCAAATATATATTGTTATTTACAGAATTTTCAATTTAAAGAAAAAGTGTATAAAGAATTTTTTGAAATATATAGTAATAATATATTTAATGAAAAATATTATCTATTACTTTTATATTTTATATACTAATTAAAGTTTACATTTTAGATTAATAAAATTTATATAATTATAATATATCATAATCCGCCATATGACATTTAGTGTAATATGTTGTTGACATTTGACACAATATATTTATTAAATATAATAATTTTAACTAATATACAAAAAATAGTATGTATTGGAAAAATAATAGGTCTGTGTATTAAATTT
>CANYCX012071442.1:0-12984 GCA_948193385.1 Breynia disticha f. nivosa | reverse complement strand
CAATTCAATACCAAACCCATCACATTACCTCATCTCTTTTCTTAAACATATAATCCAACCACACCTAACGAAGCAACACATACACATCACATCAACCATTCAATTGCATACAATTCTCATAACACAATTTTCAAGCAAGCCTAAGCATATTTCCTTTTTTTGAAACACAATCAATCAACATATGAACAAACAAGACATTCTCAAACACAATATTATACAAAGAAGGCTAACACTACAAATTGTAAGTTTTGAATACACTTACCTCGAGCTCTAAGAACAATTTCCTCGCCCGATCTCCGGTTCGGATCCTGAATCTCGATACCTACACGCATTACATCTCATATTAATCTCATTTATCACCCTACATACCACATTTTCCATTTACTATCTTCATTTCCCATAATTCCTAAGAACCCTAGAACTTTAAATCCATCCCCGTTCTCACAATGCAAGTCAAATACACGTGCCATTTCGGTTAACATGCAAAATCCCACAGAAAACTCACTCAAAATACATACATTTTCCTTAAAACCCATCCAAAACCTTAGAGCTCGTTTGGTTGATGTTTCCAAAAGAAATGCACGAGTCTCCACTTATTGGGAGTGAGTTTGAAGTTTGGAATGGTGTGGGAAAGTGTTTTCGTGCTAGGGTTTTGAGAGAAAAGAGCTTGGAAGGTTTCGGTCTCGGATATAACGTTTCTCTCTCTTTCAAAATTACAACGCAGGTTTTAATTCGACTCTCTAGTAGGCCGAACGGCCTTGGGAAATGGCCTATGGCCGTTCCCTGTGGCCGTTTCACCTGATTCGGAGACCAAACGGCCGTGGGAACAGCCTGCTTGGCTGTTGCTGGCCAAACTTCCGGTGTTTTTCCGTCGAGTTTTTTGGGATATTCTCGTAGAATTTTTGGGGTATTACACTCAGACAGATGGACAGTCTGAGAGGACGATCACACAATCGAGGATATGATGAGAGATTGTCTATTGGATTTCAGAGGTACTTTGGACTATCATTTACCTTTAATCGAGTTTACGTATAATACCCGTTATCATTCTAGTGACGGGATGACACCTTACGAGGCTTTGTATGGAAGAAGATGTCAGAGTCCAGCAAACTGAGATGTTGAGGGTTTGTGATAGATAGAGGGACTGGAGTTGGTTCAACAAACTCTCAAGAAGATTAATGTTGCGAAAATGTATGCAAGCAGCTCAAGACAGACAAAAGAGTTATTTTGATAGACATCATTAGTAGATAGTTTACGATGTCAGAGATACAGTTTTCTTACGAGTTTCACCCTGGAGAGGTGGTATCAGATTTGAGCAGAGAGGAAAGTTAAGTCCTTGATATATCAGACCATATAAGGTTACTAAGAGAGTGGGACTACTTGCATACCGATTGCAGTTACCAGAGGAGTTATCTAGACTATATAATATTTTCACGTGTCTATGTTGAGGAGGTATCTATCTGATCTAAGTCATATGTTAAGGACTCTAGAGTTAGAGATATCAGAGGACTTGTCTTACGAGGAGGAGCCTATTGAGATTTTAGATCAACAGATAAGACAATTATAGAACCGAGAGATTCCTATTGTACTATTTAAATGGAGTTTCGATTCACCAAAGGAAGCTACCAATGAGGTCGAGAGTGATATGCGATAGCAATATTCCTATCTGTTTCCAGAGTCAAAGGCTTGATAGGTTGATTCGAATTTGGCTTTGCTACAATGTTGTTGTAATTTTGTGGCAATTGTTGTTGCAGCTTATGCTAAGTGTGCACTTTAAGTGTTTAAACTTAACTGAGGGTAAACATAAGTTAGTTGGAGTTAGTAGCAATTTTGTCAAATTCAATTTTTGGGGACGAAATTTTCGAAGGGGGAGAATTGTAATGCCTTGGAAAATGATAGAATTAATCTATATGGAAAATAGATTAAAATAGAATTGAATCAGAATGAAAATTGGAAAAGTAATGAAAACAGTAGATGAGCACGGGCTGGAGCACGACCTTGCTAGTGGGAGTGCTCATCATTGTTGGAAAAATTCAAAATGATCTCGTGCAAGATCAAACTGGAACTTGTACAAAAAAAGAACGGCACGACTTAGAGCACAACCCATGCTAAAGTCGTTTCGACGGGACAAAATTTAAAATAGGAATCGACTAATATTGTTTCATTTATTCAGAAAGCAACCAGTTGAGCAAAAAGAGATGTAAGGTTAAGGAACCCTAGAAACATCTAGAGATTAAGATTAAGCAAGAGAAAACTTAAATTCTTGCAAAACTTGGAGCTAATCAAACTAAGGTAATCTTGTGAACTTTGTTGTGAATGAAACATGAGTTTTAGGTTGTTGGAAATTTTAGAAATGAATGAGAATTGATGAATTAGAGGTTTAACTAATGTTGTTTAGCTTAAGTAGAATTAATTGAACTCATGGGTGATGATTTTCACATAAGATAAGAATTACGACACTTGGATCATAGTTGAACCACGAGGCCGACTTTGCTAATTTATCGAGGTAAGTGTTGTTTACACTTACCATTGTAGGCCTTGCATCTGTATGGTTTATTATACTTGAGAATGATGCAAATATGTTAAGATGGTAGCTAAAATGTGTCTTTAAATGAACTTGGGTGTTCTTGATTTATATGTGCTTTGATTGCTTATGTGAGTTCTGATGCTACTATGAGGTTGTTAGTATAAGTTTGATTATATATTTATATATAATGATGTGAGAATCCTTGTATAAAAATGAACTAAGGAAAACACTAGCTTAATGTATGGATTATGATGAATAGCATGCTTATGCCATTGAATGTTCTTATTGCTATATGTATATGAACTATGAATTGTTTGAAGGGCATAGATTGATATTGATTATTTATTGATATTACGCACTATGGAATTTATGGCTATTGCCTATTATATTCATATGTGATATGTTATGAACTATTCGAGTTATGGTGTGATTATGCATGACATGATTTGGTTGAGATTAGATGGCTATAATGAACGCATTTGATTCATTCATGTGTTGCATTAGCATTATATGTGACACGTGGCCATGATTGATTCTGAGAGAGATCTTAATGTCGAGCCAGGCCTAATGATGATTCCAAGAGAGATCTCAATGTCGGTCTGGGACCGAAGATATTTCGGGCGAGAGATCGATGCCGATTTGGGACTGAGGAGAAAGAAAATGAGAAAAGCGGGGCATATTGTATGTGATTGCATTGGCATCACATTTGCATCTCATTTGCATTTCTTAATACATTCATTTGTATTTTGATGCCATGTTTAATGTTGAGTTTATGATGGTTATTACTATTGTGGTTGCTGTTAATATTTAGATTAAGATATATGTGAGTATTTGTTCTCAATGGTTAAGGCATGTATGGCATAGTTACCTGGTGTATGCATGTATTTGTATACCAATCAATAATGATGTGCTAGTATGGAATGTTTGTACCATAGATATGGTATCCAGTATGTTATATTTAAGTACTAGATATTGAGAAACATATTTGTTGCCTTTGTTCCTTCAAACTAAAAGTGATATTGGCATTTTCGTAGGTCAGAATGCCCATCGTGCTGATCTGCACACCCTCGCACTGTGACCATTTTAGAGTCAATGAGCTCGTGCCAGAGAAATTCTTTACAGTTGATGAGCACGACCCTGTTCTCAACATTGCACAATTGCACCACCTCAAAAATATGTTGTAAAGAGTTTTAAAGATAAATTAGTACATATTTGAGTAGATATTAATATGGCAATTATCCCTATACACAATGTACTTAAATCGTAATAACAAACGATTACTTATGCATTAACTACTTTGGTAAGTGTGTAAAAGCACTTATTGAGTATGTAAATACTCACTTGTGTGTGTAATTTTTTATATTGTGTGGATCGTGAATAACTGCCAGACTCCAATACCTGCGGTGGGCAAAGAGCAGAGTGATACGAGATTACAAGGTCTTGACTCCCATATTTTTAATATTTTGGATTTTTACATATTTTATACATTCACTTTAGTTTGTTTTTCAAATTATACTACAACTTTTGCATATGTATGTTGTTTGGAAATAGTTTTGGGCTGGAATTTATAAAATGCTTGTATTATTTATATCCTCTTCCTTCTTATTTGGTTTTCTTTATTAAAAGTAAATTTTAAAATGAGAATGGTTATCAAAACTATTAAATTTATTCGAAAACAATAGCTGAGAAAATAGGTCTTACAGTCCCAAACTTTTTAAGCTAAAGAGTTTATAGATGAAGAAGAAAGCCACAACTTAAATAAACTAAGAAACAATTCAATAAGATTGAGATGGTGAATACCTAAGTCAAAAATGACTATCTCTGAGAATGTGAAAGGTTTCACATCTTATTGATTAATAATATATCTAGAAATATGATAAATCTAAAAGGAATTGTTGAGTAAAATCAACATAAGTAAGTCGTGTATATCTTTAAAACTCAATCCTAAGTCATAATCTTATCACAAGTTTATAGCCTAGCTAAATGTAACTTCAACAAAAGTAAGAAAAGGACACAATGAGAAATGTGGTTAGACCATAAATATCAAGAGTCTTTTCTATAAGTTGGAATTAAAAGTCATACGTTGATGAAGGCCAAGAGTGGACATGCCAATTGCCAAAGAACCTAAATGTTTGTTGATTATTCCTTAGAAAGAAGGAATATTACTTTACTACATGTTTTCTTAGAGAAAGACTAGATTCTTAAGAAAAATAATGGGAGTAAAATAGAATTTAAAAGAAATTTTAAGTGTCAAAGTTTCCTAAATCTTGACAAAAAGTTGAAGATTAGAGAAGCATTCTCTAATACACAAAGACTAATAAATATAAGTGTATACATAAGTTTAGTGGGAGCATAAACTCACCATTAGTTCTAATTAGGAACATCCTATTGGAAACATAGTTTTATCATTGAAATGTTAAGCAATGGTTGAAAATGTTTTACAATGAATGACTTATAGAAACCATATCGACACCAAAATGTCAATACAGCAATGGTTTTTAGGAACTAATGCATTATAAGTCCAATAGAACGGTTGTAAACCATTCTATATGCCTAACTCAAAAAAGAAATAGAATGTTTGTCTTATAGGAGTTATCCTAAGCTGTAATAACTCTTCAAAAGAGAGAACATGGATAAAATATTTTTGGATTAAGTAGATCTACCATGATAAGTTATACTATGTACTTAACATGGATGATACTCATGCATTTAAAAAGATTGAAAATCTATTCAAAGTGTCTTAAGGTGTTAAGAAAAATCATCTATATAGAAATATGGAGACCTTTCTGCACAATACAAGTGAACTATAACAAGAAAGGTTATATAAAGGTGATTTAGTGAAAGAAGATCACAACTAAGTTAGGAACTTTCTGAGTTTCCTAAACAAAGTATATTTCTTATGTGACAGGAACAGAATCAAAGAACAAGCTAGGAATTCCAGTCATATGAAATACACACTCAGAAAATATCATGTATAGATGATATTATTCAAATATAAAGCAAAAGATAGGTAGATATAATATGACTAATATGATAAGACAATTGGTTAAGGGTAAAACCTGATTGAACTTATAGATAGTGCGATATTGTTAGTGTGATCCATAAGTCCAATATAGTTATCTGACATAAACTTGTTTATAGTAGATTATGGATGATAAAGATAAGACAAATAATATTCTTTATTTCTTATTCCATGTGCATAAACAAAAGATAGAATGATCTTTGATGTTATTCCTATTCAATTATCACTATAAAGTACTTGATAGTGAAACATATGAACTAAGGGTATCATCTAAACATCCCTAGTTGATCATTGACAATAGGAATTACAATGAGCTAAACTAGTATGTTAATCTGTGAGATGATTGTGTTTCTCTAATGAACTAAAAATAGTATGTTAATTTGTAAGATGCATTAGATTAATCCACTCGAATGAAAATTTTTCATGGTTAGAAAGTCATTAACATTTTCACAAAGTAGTGCGTATTTTGGAATCCTTAGACTGGAAGTCTTTGTGAGTCTTCGGTGGATTCTGGTTAGAGATGGCAATGAGGACGGGGATCTCAGGGGACCCCTTTCCCCGTCCCCGTCCCTGAAACCCCAAACCCAAACCCATCCCGCCTCTGTCCCCTTCGGGTATCAGGGATCCCGCCGCTTTAATACTAAATGTAATATTTTGAAAAAATATATATATAAATAAAATATATATATAATTGAAATTTTAATAATTAGAATACAATTTTTTTTAAAAATAATTATATATGTATATATAATAATAAGAATAACATATATGTAATATAAATATATAATTAATATATACAAATGGGCATGCATACGAGTATTACCCGATGGGGACAGAGATTCCCTTCGGGGTGCCGACAGTAACGGGACAGAGACAGGGATTCCCCGCGGGGATGGAAGGATACCACCCCTACCCCTATCCTCGATTTTTCCAATCGAGGAATCCCTGTCCCCATGTAACGCACTGAAAAATGTCTATTCAATGTTGGAATATTGTTTAATTGAAGTGGAAAGAGAGGGTATATGGAAATACATATGTCGGGGATCGAAAGAGAGTCAGAAATGAAAAATAGAGCTGAATTGCAGACTAACGTACATTATTTATTCAATAACATACGTTATTCTTGTTGCATAATGAATAACGTATGTTTATGGGGGACAATAACGTACATTATTCTTTCCTGACTGCCCAGAACATCATTTTTAGTAACGTACGTTAATTTTAAGATAAACATAAGTTATCGGAGGTCCGAACATGTCTTTAAAATGGTAGAACACACCTCATTTCAGGACAAAAAATCCTACAACCCTCCCAAACATTCTCTGAACTCCCAAAACCCAATTCTAAGGTCTCCCAAACACCAAAACAAGCTAAAACCTTATGGATTTCAGTAGTGAAACAATGAATCAATCCCTCCATCTGATTTCTCCACATTAAGGTTTTTGTGAGCAAAGAGGACAAAGGTAAATTCCTTATTCTATGCTAAAATGTGTAGGAAATAAGGTACATTTGGTAGGGTTTTGTTGGGTTTTCATAGTAGTTTATGAATCCAAAAACATTTAACAGAAAAATGGTAGATTTTGGGAGAATTAAGGATTTAGGGTTCGTGGGAAATTTAGGGATTTTGTGTAAACGGAAGATTAATTGAGAAATAAGTGTAGGATGATGTATATGATGTGAAATGTGTTTCAATTTGTGTAGGAGGCAACAAACGGAACCCAAATCAGAGATTAGTCCCGAATCGAGTCCGCGGGAAGTCGAGGTAAGTGTTCTTTGATGCATACTATTGTATGCTTGCCTTTGTATGGTTAAGATTATGCAATAAATTTTTTCTTTTGATGAAATGGTAATGAAATTGAGCTAAAAGAAAGACTTGAATTGCTTATGCCTCTATGTGATTCATTGGGAATTAGTATGGATTGCTTGGAAATTTTATGGATTGTGATTGGTATGCTGTGAATGCTAAAAGATGATAGTAAAATGTTGTGAGAATGTTATCTTGATGGTGTCATCATTGTTGTAAGATTGGTTTGAGTGTAAGAAAGTTGTGTAAAGAAACTTATGTCTTGTATGGTTTTCTTAGAATTTTGCGACTTATGATTGATGTGTGTTGACTTGTTTTTGATTATTAATGATGATGATAAGACACTATAGAAGTGTTTGTTAGTAAAATTAACGTAATTGGTGAGTTGCTTAAAAGTAAATACAGATGAAAAGAGATGTGTTTATGAGCAAGGGATGGAATAAACTTGATATGTTTGGCTTGTGACTTGTGGTGGATGTTTCTTGCCACAAGTTAGCATTTTAAGAATGATGTAATAAATGTGTATGAATATAAACATGAAGCTTATCATGATTATGCTTGAGCATCCATGTGCACATTATGAATGTTCCTTTATGATTATGGTGATGAACTCTTATGAGTTACATATGATGTACATTTGGTTTATGCCAGGAGTTGGTCGTATGAGCATGCTAGCTTATTTTGTGATACAGATAATTATTGTGGAACACTTATGTATGTGTGCTACTGTGAAAGTTTGAGTTGAGATTTGGAATGCATGGAGTTGCATTCACACATATCATTGTTGTATTGGCACTAGCACATTTTATGTTCATTCATTGAAAAGAAAAGGAGCTTATGGCTCACATGTGAAAACAGAAGGCGTGTTGTTCTTCTACATGAAAAAAAGGAGAATTAGCCCAAGATTTGAGAACATAAGAGCTTGCCTCTTGATGTTACATTTGAAAGGGGTTTATTCCCAATGTTTATGCCAAGTAAGAGCTCAATAGGGAGCTATGCCCGAAGAAAAAAAATAGGGATTAGCCCAATTGTGTTCAGAAGAGATTCGAGTCACTCTTACATTATGAAAAAGGGTTTTTGCCCACAGTCGGAGAGATCGAGTGGAGTCTCTCTCTTACAAAGTTTAAGGCTCTAGAGCACAACATATGTGTGTGGAAATGCATTAGCATTACATTTGCATTCATGATGCATACATTTTGTTGATTGTATGGATGTGAATATGTATGAACTATGGTGATAATGTGAGCTCGGACTTTAGTGATAAATATGTGATCTTTTATATTCTATGACGAAATGATGAGATTTGTTTCATGAAATGGTGATGATGTGAATTCTAGCATAACCTAGCTAATCTATGCTTGTATATTATGGTGTGGTTGGTGTTTTGTTGATGATAATGATTTTATGACATGTGTATATGGATGGACTAAAGATTGTATGTACACATGTTGATTTGTTAGAATTGATGGTAATGTGTTGTTTATGTTCTTGAAAGAAAATTTGTATGTGTTTGCAAAATGGGACCATGATGAAGTGATTTGATTATGTATACCATATTAAGTTGTATGAGCTGTGTGTTCTATATGGACTTGTGTTATGTGTGGGAATTTGATGGTGAAAATGATAAAGTATATAGTCTTTGTTATCAAAAGGTTTAATGAGAACTAAAGACGAATGGTATGATATGTATGGTGGTGAAATTGGATTGTAAGTAATCTAAAAATGAAAGGAATGTAGAATGGATGTGTGCATGATTCTCTTGTATTTGAGTTGTTGATTCAAGAATGTTGTGTGTCATTATAAGAAGTGTTAAATGCTTAGTGAAGAGGCTAAAAGGTTTGGTTGGTATGCTTTAAGGTTGTATAATGCTTATGTCTCGGAATTGAATCAAACGGGGACAGAGTGCTTCTGTATTGCATTAATGTATGTTATATGAGTAAATAAAGTACATTAATTTCAAATAATGTATGTTACCTATGGTGTAATCTACATTATTCTTATGCTGGAAATGTAAGGATGAGCTGATGAATAACGTACGATAGTGTCTTGATAAACATACGTTAATGTGGTCCAGAAACCTAGTTTTAGCCCGACTAATGTACTAATGAGTATCTAAAATGAGATAGTTATCTAGGATGATTCCCTAGTACATAAAACACTTACATGAATTGTTTGTGGCATGGCAACAGTGAGCCATTAGGGAATTTAGGCACGAATACGACATTGTGTTCCACGAGCTTACCCCAGTTGGCCGAAGGTTCCCTTGCACCTCATCATAACAATACTAGGGATGCACTTACTGAGCATTTTATATACTCACCTTTATATGTTTTGAATGTTGTGCAGAGTGGCAAGTATTAGTGACGAGACTATGTGATCGGCGAGGCTAAACGGTTTGATACTAAAGAAGGTCGAGCTCCTAGTTTTGGAATTTTGTTTGATGTTGTATGCCTATACCTATGTTAGTATAAGAGTGACTTGAAAACATTGCATGTATTATATTTTTCCACAGCTTCTGGATTTTGAATTCTTGGTTTATGTAAGACCAACATCGGTTCTCATTAAATGATTTATAAACTTTACTTCGACAGTTTTCTCCCTCATAGTATTTGTTTTTAAAAGAAAAAAATAGTTTCCAAAATCTGCATTTATTCAAAAATGAGATTTGTAAAATTGGGGTTCATACCCCATCCCCACACCCGCTGAAACCAGGGATTCCCTAGTCAAAATGGGGACAGGGAATAGGTTCCTCATGGGTTATGGGTTCAATTGCCATCTTTAATTTGGGTACACTTTGAAATATGTCAAACATGGCTTGTAACTAGGCAGCAAATAGGGGGCAATCGGGTATCCATAGTCAATGCTAAAGTGACAACAAAGAAATGAAGGGATTGCCACTCTCGAAAGAGAGATGACATCATTGACCACTTCATTTGTGAACAAGAAGTGTTTGGCTAAACACAAGCTTATTGAAACTCCAAATCAATAACCAGTTTTATGTAAAGTTCATACATGAGAACAAGAAAGTGCAGTGTTAACTATGTAGAAAATTTAGTAAATATTGAATTCCATTTACTTTGGCCATTGTTAATCTCATAAAAGGTTACTTGTGTTTATTGAACTTTTACAAGTCAATCTGTGGAACTCAAATTTAAAAACCTTTTTTCTTGATAAACAATATAATTAAAGAAATGGTAATAAAATCAGATCTTAAAAATGAGGAGAGCAAAAATATATACACGTTATTTATTCAAAACCTCAGCCCAACCTATTTAAATTATTAAAATAAAATTATAGCGGAAGCAAAATTGTTTGAGAAACATTCAAACACAAGTTTTGCGTGTATATACATATCTGTACAACATATGTACAAAGAAAACTAAAAAATGAACTCTGGAGCTAGACCTTTGGCCTAAAGATCTGCAACACTTATCACCTTTGTCACTGTCCAAAAGCAGCTACCTACGATCTGCACATCATTTAAACAAACACGGGGTGAGTATAAAACATACTCAACAAATATGATCACAAAAATCAATCTAAAATCCACACAAGATAGCACACAAATCGATCAATTTAGCACACAGCAGATTTAAAATCACACAAATCAATCTAACATCCACACAAGATAGAACACAGCAAATATGAACCACACAGGCTCAATTATCCACAGAGGAATGGTCACACAGATCATATTTACATGAAATAACCATCCACACAGGATTAATTGTGAAGCTCATTTTTAAAGTCTGATTTCCTGATAAATATTATATTTTAAGGAAATGATATGAAAATTAAATCTAAAACAGAGGAGAGTGAAAATATATACACGTTGTATTAATCAAACCATCGGTCCAATCTGTTCCATTTAAAAAAAAACAAAACACGAGCAGAAGCAAAACTCTGTTTGAAACATATCAAACACAAAAGCTGCGTTTATATGCATAGGTGTACAACATGTACAAATCGAAACTATCAAAAATGAAAACTGGAGCTCGACCTCTGACGTAAACTCGAAGAACATCGATCAACTATAGGGTCCTGTGACAACAGCTACCTACAATCTGCACAATTATTTAAACAACAACGGGATGAGTATAAACAATACTCAGTAAGTATTATTAGCTTTATAACGTAAATGATGTGCAGGGGAAAGCATAAATCAGCACGAGGACGTGCATCTCTTTCTTGATCCTAGGCATCCCCGAATGCCAGACAAAAATTTTCACACAGACAGAATACAACACACATCATATCAACCACACATGTTTATAACTTAATTCAGCACACAACATTACAAAAATTTAGCACACAGGCTCATTACGATCACACTGATCAATAATCAGAAAGCACACGACATTCTATAGTATTTATCTACACAGAGATCAATAACTTTCATTCAATATCGAACACAACAAATACGAACCACACAGGTTCAACAATAGAAATCCTCAATCATAAATGTAATGTATGAAATGAAATGAAATGTAATTTCGCACAGAATGCCCCGAGTTTTGTCCACCATAGCACACAATAGTGGAATTTTCTTCTATCGCACACAGCAGAGGTATGACATATAGCTTGAGCACACAGCTCTGAGCAAAGTGTTGAATAAAATGTAATATTCATTTATATGTTTTGAGAATGTGCTAAATTGATAATGTGCTAAATTGATAAATATGTTAAGACTTATTTTGATAATGTGCTGAAATGAAAAATATGTTAAGAATTATTTGTGTTTTGATTATGTGCTAAATTGATAAATATGCGAAAGAATTATTTTTTGTATGAATAGTATTTTACTATTCATTGAATCGTAAAATATGGAATTATTTATGCGTAAATGTTGATTTATATTCTGAATAATTATTATGTAAATTCATGAAATATAGTATGAAATTACATTGTGTTTAATTATATGTATTTTGATTGATCATGATATAAATAGTAATTATGAATTCATAACAGAAATATACACGTGGAATTCAACTTGCATGTTGCATGCATTGCACGTGAATAATAAAAGGAATAGTAACATGAATAGTACCGTGAATAGTACCATGCATTAACAGTAGCATTTGCAATGTTCATATTTTACGAAGTAAATTTCTTCACAAAAATAAGTCAAAATTTAGACATGTTTTGTTCCACAAATAAGTATAATTTTGACACACTTATGTTCCATAAACTTGTGTAAAAATTATAAGATAATTATGAATGAAAGTGGACAACATGCTTATTAAGAAAAGTCTCAGAATCTCGTTTAAAAAGCATTGCTATACTTATGTAAATCTTATATCATGCTTTGCTTGGTTTTACGGAAGAATTAATGAACACAGGTTGGAAAGGAATAGATTCCTTCTTTTCATTAATGAATGCAATATTTGGCTTCCATGTTCATTAACTTTGGTTCAAGAATAAAAGGTGATGTTCCAGAATGAAAGGTGAAGTTCCAGAATGGAAAGGTTTGGCAAGGTTCCTTAATTTCATTAATGGTAGCATGTTTACATGATAAAGGTTTGAAAAAGGAAGATGGAAGTAGGCTCCAGTAAACACTTACCATATATTCTGGAAGCACTTAACATTTATTCTACAGGAAAGAAAAGAAAAGGCTCCAGATTCTCAAGGTTG
>CANYCX012070430.1:0-10024 GCA_948193385.1 Breynia disticha f. nivosa | reverse complement strand
TAACCTTTGATTTTACTCGAAGATATGTCACTCAGGATCTCATTGCGTTATCCAATTGATCAACACTGGGAACTCCTCGACTTGTGTGTTTGACAAAAGGTTCACGAATGATCCATCCTTTAAAATAATTTCGTTACTTTTCTTTTGTCCTCCCACTGGGATAAAGCTCCAAAATTCTTTGCAGAATTATGAACTGTTCAAAACGCCCTCTTGGGTTCAGAACTCCCATTGTTCAGGAACTCCCACTGAGATTAAGTTCAAACTACTCGAGTAACGAACTTTGGCATCCCACTGGGAATAACTTCCTTTCAAGTCAGGATTAGGACCAACCGCACTAGAGTTAGATGAGATAGAAAGTTGTGACCTCAAAACAAAGGTGGTCATGGTATCTAATCATGTCCAAAAATGATGGTCAAAACGCTCTTTTACTCAATCTTTTCTCATCTTCCTTCAAATCTCCCACTCGGACGAGAGTGATCCTGAAGGGTGTGGTCCTTAAAGTGATTTACGTAGTCACTTCCCCATTCTAGTATCCTTTTTCACTAAGAATAAGATTACTAGTTTCGTTACTTGCACAGGTAAATATCCAAAGTGGGTATATGTCACATAGACACAACTCAATATCTTACGTAAAGATACTCCTCATAGTTTCTCAGTTATCTTAGACTAAGATTAGAGGACATTGGAAACACATCTCATGATTTATAATAGTTAAGTCAAACTTATGACTAATCCATATTTTCACAAGAACTATAAGTAACGAATTTTTAAGAGAGCATATGTTTAAGAATATGTTGGCCTGTGCCATCACTTATCTTAACATATTGAGGAAAAATAAATTTTCTTCTCCTCTACTTCACTATAGTAGTAGAGTTTAGGATAAACATCTATTGTTCAATCCTTTGTATCACTTATGCATTTTAGTTTTCTTGATCAATTGCATTTACGATATATGTCGATCCTAATGTTTTCGATCATCTCATCCAATGAGATTTATATATAAGGATCAAACTAATTTTTCCTCATATATGAGAAATCCAAAAGTTATACGATTATTACATAAATCAATCATACTCAAAAAAATGATATTAACTCTCTTTATCACTATTACCATCACCAAGTGGTAATTCTATGGATTGCAATAAGATTAGGTTTGACTAATGTCTGCCCATTTATATCTAACCTAGACATCGCTTTCAATTAGGTAACTCAACCTTTCATGATTCGCCCAATTTCTATTAGGTTACTCAACTTTTTCAAGAGTCACATAATTTTCATACCTTAGCAAATTTAACACATTAATTTTAGCTAATTTGGTATGAAACCCATTTTATGGAATCACAATATCACGTAGAATGTGCGATGTTACAAACGACAAGTATTATACTCTTGACGAATTAGAGATTTTGTAGTCCATACTCCCATATAAATATTATTGTTATTTGTTGAAAGATTAATTGAAATTCTCTTTCAATTAAATCAAGACAGAAATATGACGAAGTGTAGTAGGTTTTGACTTTTGTACAAAACAAATTTTAAAAGCCAAAATTCCCGTAACTCCCACTTTTTGGGTCATTTATAACTTTTCCTAATCATTCTCACTTAGAGTCTTTCGGACATCCATGAAGATTACTTAATTCTCCATTAAGTGAGTTCACCTCCTTAAGGTGAAAATTTTAAAGTAGAACATAAAGCTTCAATACACCTCTCACTTGCGTGAGATTTAATTGCGTATTATACAAAGGAGCAATCCTTTGATGGTCAAGACATTTCTCTTAATGAAACGTCTCGAACACACGTTCATATTCACTCAATCTCACTCAGAGACAGAGACAGAGGGGGAGCGGGGGGTGCGGCCGCTCCCCCTTGTCTTGGGATGAGTATAACCACCGCTCCCTCTTATCGCCGGAACAAGAGGGAGTGGTGCTCCGCTTGAACATTGTTGGCTTGTTGCAGAAGACAAAGCAAGGTTGGTGAATAGAAGAAGAAGAGAAGAGGGGCGTCGAAGATTTGGTGGAGCTAGGGAGGAAAGCTGATGGAAGAGATTGAGAGGAGAGTTTTGTTACAGAAGAGAGATGGAGAAGAGAGAAGAAAACAAATGGTTAGATAGAGAAGAAGAAGGTGTAATGGGCCAGAGAAACTAACCATCGGCCCAAATCTAAAATCAATATTTTTAATAATTTTTTGAGATAATTATATCAATGACAACATTTTATTTATGGCATAAATATTTATCATGTATTTTTAAAATTAAATTTTGTAATAACTTACTCAATAACTTCAAAATATGTTTAAGATAATTTTTATTTCTGAATGAAATGCTGATGTAAAAATCACTAATTTTTTGTTATGCTTATGCGATTCTTCAATGGTAAATTTCTATTTTTTTTGTCAACTAATTTAACAATTAAACTTTTAAAAAATGAAGTAATTTAATCCAACTACTAAATATAACTGCAAAATCAAGTACATTTTTAATATCATGTATTGATTTGATTAAAGTTTTGATTAGATATGCATATTTTTTTCCGGCTATTAGAGCAATATCAAGAGTTCATTGACGAGATAAAATTTGAAAAAAATTAAAAATGTTTTAATATTTTTACTTTAATTTTCATTAGTAATCGAATTGAACTGCTAAACGGAGAATTGATTAATTCTATTGATAATCGTACAAGCAATATATTTATATATATAAATTGAATATATAGTTCACTATAAATAAAAAAGAAGTTAGACGGTATCTCCGATTACTTAAAAATTAACAATTGAAGGTAGTTAAACATAACTACTTTTAACACGTCTATTCTTTATATGTATTTAATTTTTCTAACAAAATATCGCTCCCCCTTAGATAAATTTCTGGTTTCGTCACTGATCTCACTTAGATTCCATCTTTTCTTTCAATTCTCAAGAATTTTCAAATTCTTAAGTCCTTTATTTTTCAGTGTCTCAACTAAGTCGTCATTACAAAATTGACTTTGAAAAATGCCAAGATTCTCTAGCATACTTAGTCTTTGCTAAGAGAAAAATCAATCAAGTTGACGCGTTTCAACATCAAGATTGTTCACATAGAATTTTGGATTAGATGCAACTCTATTTGCTCCTAACTACTTGGCCAGGAATCAATAACAACTCCTCAGACAAAATTCCTTTTAGTTGACTAAAACTAAATTTACTAAGTTTAGAGATCGTATAAGCACTTAGCTTTTGATCACTATGCATTTACGTATCTTTAGGTGGTCAATAGACCGCGATCCTACAATCCAATGATACATGCACAGGTACTTAGTAATTACATTTATTCCTGCACTTAGCAAGATAATGCAGACAATGAAATACTTTTGTTTCACGTCACATAGGAACTAATGTCCAAGTTATATTGAGAACTGTCATATGCTTGAATTAAGGCACATCCTTAATTCAATGGCTTAAAAGCTCTTAGTTTGTATTTTCAATTAAAAAATCTTATTTTCAATCTATGTGATTATACTTTCTAGCTTGACCAAACGAATTTGTCTTGTTGGAAATAAATCGACTTAGGTAGCAGTAATTATCATTTTTTATACAATAAATTATAATTGCAAAACTAATTGCACTTTTAAAACAAGGAAATTTTAAAATAAGCAATACACAATTTATTATTTCGTCCCTACTTTTTTTAAACTTTAGGTTAGAATGAGTATAACTAAGGGAAACATCCTCTATAAGGGTGTTACCACGTGTTACAGACCCACTCAGTCGTAGAGTTAAATCAAGGTTCAAAATAATAAATGTTCTAGTTGTCTGGTTCAACATTATTAGCTCTTAATGACTTATGTTCATTATGTATTTCCTTCAGTTGTTATATACTAAATATTTACTAAGAAAATATATGTTCATTATGTATTTCCTTCAGTTGTTATATACTAAATATTTACTAAGGAAATATCCTAGACTAATTAATTATAAAAAATTAATTAATTAATTTAGGTGCGTTATCGTTTTTTTTGCTCATTCAACAAATTAATTGTCGATTAATGAACATTGTGAACCAAATAACTTTAAGAGTCTTGTTTAGATTCAGTGCATGAGTCTATCGTTAATTCAACTTCTTTTTTGAACTATCCATGAGAAAAAAAATTGGATTTCTCTATGGTTGACTTAATAGCCAAAAGAGGGGAACAAAAAGAGTCTGTATATTTTTCACAAAGAAAAATAAGTTTTGTCTCTTTTATTTCAAGAGTAATTGCTTCTCCTCTTAGTAAACTATGAAGTTTAACCCTCTAAATAGGTGAACAAATTACCTATTTAATCCTTATGTGTAATATTTAATTACACAGTAAACTAAAATATATAACATATTTTATTTGGTCTAGGTTCCACCAGACTCGTTATGAGAATCTGTTAATTTTAACTTTCTGTATAAAATTTTATAAGGTAACTAGTACTTTACAACTAATGTCTTATTTTGCAATAACACTTGATAGCATATATCACTAGTGTTATTGTTCCAAAGTTAACATATGACTTTTTAGGATTCCACCATACCCGTTTGGATCTAATTTGAACGTATCAAAATTAGTCCAATTTTATTTTTTTAAATTTTGAAATTTTAGTGACATACGTAATAGTCACATTTTATCAAAAAAAATTAGATCATTTCCCTTACTCGACGACTTGATCGAAAATTAACTCATATTAATCGATTGATACAACTCATGTATTAAATTTGTTTCCTTTATCTCTCTTGTTTTAATTAAAATCAACACATGTACTAATGTCACTTCGAACTTATCTCAGACATTAATTTGCATGTTTTCGGAAATATTTAAATGTAATATGGATTGTCACCATTTAATGATACCGAACCATTTAATAACTGTAACAATATTCAATTAATTTTGAATTTACACTGACACATAGTATTTCCAAAATTCGGAAAAAATGAATTTCGATACATAATCGATTCCATAAAACATTCTAAAAAAAATACCAAATTTTTCGGAAACAAATTTCATTTTAACAGTTAGAGAGTGAATCCCACTCTCAGGGAATTTTTACATCAAACACATTGTATTTTCATTTTAACAGAATTCTTAAATAACACATAATTAAGAAAGCTTACTTCTGAATATCGAAAAATTACAAAAATTATACTGAAAAATCAGAAATAATTACAAATAAAAATGGTAAAAATATTGGCATTGGATCACTGTTCACGCGCCGGGAATTGATGAAAAACACTTAGAGAGTGAATCCCACTCTCAGGTGAGAGTACAGAAACAAAAAGTCTACTCTACATCATATGATGACATGTGTCTGTTCGGTTCTGTGCAGCCAGCCAATGGTTCAATCAATTTTGGTTCGGTCAAATTGGGTTTGGCTTGTTCTGGTTTGGTTTCTTCACAAATGAAAGTCAAAGTTGATGACTTTTCAACAAAACTCCAGCAAATGGGATGCTGCCACATCAGCCCTTCACATCAACCTCTTCAACCTTCACCTGCAACTTCCTGCCGACACTGTTCACAATGAACAGTGTTTCCACGAATGTTTCATCTCCATTAGCTGCCTTGCCGATCTCGGAATTCCACGAAAATTTGTGCGCTTACACAATTTTTTTGTGCTGAAGCCAATGGTGCTTTCAGAATTCTAAAATTCCAACTTTCTATTTTCGGCTCTGGACAATTACGATAAAAAACTGTCGTAATTTATTCACGTTTTCAACACAGAAAACATAAAAGCAACTTCAATGTTACTGCACGGCACAGTTCACGAACTCTGTCTGGCCGTCGTCACTGTTCATGGAATAGGTACTGTTCATCGTAGAAAGACTATTGGATAGAACTTCAAGTACGTCTGCTAACTTAATTACTATAGTCTTACTTAATTTTGGATCACTTATCTACTTTTCTTGTTCTTGAATTGCAGAAAAAATGTGTTTGGAACAAAGCGATAAAAAAGTTGGTGAAGGTTGGATTTCAGTTAAAGGCAAAGCAAAGTTACAAATATTTTATGCATGATGTGCGAAAACTCAAGCAAAAGCCAGTATATATTAATGATGAAACTTGGAAGAGCTGGAAAGATGCATGGAAAAGACCCGAATTCCGGCGTGTTTCTGCCCAAAACAAGCTGAATCGCTTTAAGACACCTTCTGTTCATACCGGTGGTTCGATCTCTCATCCTGAACATAAACGCAGACTTGTAAGTTTGTAGAAGCATTCATCAGTCTGTTTATTAAATACTTGAAATAAATATGCTTGTGTATACACCAATGTCTTAATCAAAATTGTTCAAAATACTTTAACATATAATATATGCACTGTTCATAAGTTTAACTCTTGTTTTCTGCCTGATTTAATCAAGTTTTGTTTGCCATTAAAGCTATTTCTTTTAATATTACTATTTTGTAATTGATAAAAGTGAAATTTATTTAGACAAAAAAATTGAAGAGAGAGCCCCGTATTGATGAATTGTTTGATTATCCTCACACTAAAGCACACGACGGCGAATCATTTGTTGATGATCGGTCTCGCGAAGTACATGTACATTTCTTGTTACTTTTCCTTATTAAGTTTCGCTTATTATATTGTTGTTATATTGCTGTAACTTTTTTAGCTAACACTTCATCATTTTTTGTTTTATAGTTTCATTAAACATATATATTAGTCTGACTTTTTAAGTAGAGGATAATAGGATATAGATATGAAAATGATAAGAAGCTCCTATAGATATCCTTCTGCATGTGCAATTTTTATTTATGAATTGAATTTATTATTAAGATGATAAGTATTAGGGGAACTGTTATGGTTGTGTACTCTTTTGCATGTTTAGTTTTTATTAAGTAGAATGTTATGATTGTAATTAGTTGATTAAGAGAATTGCTATGGTCACTACATGATGAATTGTTCTTTCCTGTAAGTTTTACATTTTTTGTCCTGAACTACAGATACTATAGATTAACACACAAGAACTGGACTTACATTCTGCTACAATTATAAACTTATATTGACTTTAACATTTGAAATTAACTTCTTTTGTTTTTCAGGACCAATTTCACAAAATTATGGAGTCGCGAACTCAAAATGATGAAGCTGAAAATGTTGAGTCATCTCAGCCTAATGTAGAGACAGCTTTTCTAGAAGCAGCTAGAGGAGTGGTAAAAGGACGTGTCTATGGGACAAGGACAACAACTTTTTTTGTATTATAATCTAGGTAACTCCTCTACATCACATAAACAATTTGTAAAGTTTGAAGAAATGCAGAGCCAACACAATCGTCAGATTGAAGAAATACAAAGGCAACATCGCAATGAGATGAAAGAACTACATCGTCAAAATGAAGTTAGATTCACTTCTTTTGAATCTCAAAGCCAATTAAGATACAATGCTCTAGAGGCTCAACTGCAACAAACTGTAACACTATTGAGAACACTGATTGGCTCGTCTACGCAACTGCCTACTATTTCATCTCCTTCTATAGCTCCAATTGATGTGTCACCCTCCGAAGACAACACAACATCTAAAGAACTAGAAAATTAACAAGTTTATTGAATCTCTCATTTTGGCATTTTGGAAGTTATATTTTGTTTATATGTTTAGTTTGAATATTAACTCTTCATACTTTGCATAAGTTTACTTTGAACGTTAAACTTATATTAAGATGTATTTTGGATGATATTTTAATATATTATGTATATTTATTATATATATTTTTCATATTAATTTTATTATTGTATTATGATTTTAATTTTGTGGTAATAATTATTTAAAATCTACAAATCAACAAAAAAAAATATCTTGTTTCTTCCAGACCTTTGTGACATAAATTCAGTTCTAATTAGTGACGGAAATTGTGGTGGTCAAACCGTAGTTAATTAACAACGGAATTTCCGTAGCTATGTCGTGACAGAATATTGGTAGCTAAATAATGACAGAATTTTCGTAACCAACTAGTGACAGTACATTGGTCGCTAGATAGCGACAATACATCGGTTGCTAAATAGTGACATATTTTCTAATGGAATTTTCTATAAAAAATTAGTGCTGATTCCATCACAACATAATTAGCAACGAGCTTCATTGTGTTGATGCCATTCCGTTGCAAAATCCGTCATTGGCTAACTTTAGTGACGGATTTTGCTTGTTTATAACAGATTGGTTCCGTCACTAATAGTTTTTTCCGTGTAGTGAATGACATTGCATGATTAAAAAAAAATTAAAACTAGGATGAAATGAGATCAATTAATTTCAATACTATGTTGCTTTGTGTAAAACTATGTAGTTTATATTAAGATATTGCAATTTAAAGACTATAATTAGGGATAATATAAAAATAAATTTTTAAGTTAATTCACCTAAAACAAATTAAAATATTTGACATTGGAATTCATTTTTCAAATTAAAATTTATGATTATAGTTGTATACACTCACCTAAAACAAATTAACACATTGTTATTTATTTTGCAAGGGCAGATTATCGTGCATTATTTGCTCGTGTTGTGAACTTGTGTGGCTTTCAACTTACAAGATTTTGGAATTGCTCATCCCCAACCAATTGAACTCAAGTGTGATAATTAATTAAATCTTAGCAAAAATTTTGTTTTCCATGATCACACAAAGCACGTCAAAATGGGTGTTCACTTGATCAGGGAGAAAATTGCAGCTAGTATTGTGACGCCTGTTTACAAAATCATTGATTCGATCACAATTTGCTTGGCAAGATGAATCCGTTGATATTCATTATCCATATGTTCATCTTGAGAGGGAGTATAAATAAGTGTTCATGAATTGTTTGCAAGAGTTAAAGCAGCGGGAATACGTTACTATGAGTTTGGTTAATGAACAACAGAATATAATGAAGTGTTATTAAAAAAAGATACTATGTGTTTTTTTCTCAATTATCATTTTTTATAAAAAAAAATATGACTATAATTTGTCATGAATAATGTGCGTGACAAAATTTGAGGTTTTTGACAAAATTATTGTGTTTTTATTTATATAAGATATTCTTCTAATCTCATTTGATGTGAACTTTTTTTAATCATTAAGTAGAGAATTAAATAATTTGTGCTTTCCTCTTTCAGCATTGCTATATAGTAATTATTGTTTTCTAAAAGATAAAAGATAAAAACATCTTAAGTACTCTAGATAATGTTTAGGTGATTTATGTTCCCAGATCAGCGAACACGATTGCTCATACTGTTGCTCTGAGTATTGTGTTTATTTTCTGATAAATGTTCTTGGAGTTCTCAACCTCCTCAAACTGTACTAGCAGCCTTAGCTGCCGATGCTCATATTTTGAGGGACGATACGAGACACTTGCGAAATGAGAGTCTATGCACAATTACAAAGTAACACAAGTTGGGGAACATGCAACTAACTCAAACTTGCCTCCTCCCAATTTGTATATTTACTGGAGATAATGGTCAAATTTTGATGACTGATTTTTCACAAAATTTATCGGAAAATGTAATTTTTTATAGAATTCGTTAAAAAAATTCGTCTAAAATAAAGACGTAAAAAAGTATATTTTTGAAATACAAATAGTGACGAATTAAAATATAAACACAATGAAAGAATGAAAAAGAGAAGGATAAGAAAATGTTAGTTTAAATTAATTGTGAGTGGTGTAGTAATAAATATATAAGAATTTATGATAAATTTGGTTGAAATTTTTGACGAATTTTTTCAAAAACAATTTTTTAGAAGAAAAATAATGAAGATTTGATTTAGTCTATATGAAAATTTCTGGTGGAACTTTTTTCCATGAAAATAGTCAAAAATGTTTGACGTAGGAATTTTTTTGATGAAATTGTAAGTATATGTTTAAATTCCAACAAAATTGATTCAAAAATTCACAAATTTTGACGATTTTTTCCAGTCAAATTCTTCTAAAATTTTGAAAATTCAACATCCAGTCAAAATATACCAAAAATTTTGAAAAAAAAATCAACAAATTTTGTCAAAATATTTTTCTTCATATACATATGTGTGTATCATTAATACTTTTATTTAAAATTATACTGTTCAATTGTTATAAAAA
>CANYCX012068804.1:0-11593 GCA_948193385.1 Breynia disticha f. nivosa | reverse complement strand
TTTTGATGGGTTTTTAGTGTAGGTTAAGATTCCATAAACCATTTACCCAAAAACATAGCATTTCATGAGATTTAAGGAATTAGGGTTTATGGAAAAATTTTGGGATTTTGGAGAAATTATTAGATAAATGAAAAAATAAGTATATAATATTGATTATCATAGTAAACGTGTTATAATGTGTGTAGGAAACAACAAACGGAACTCGAATCAGAGATTTGGGGCCGAATCGAGTCGAGGGAGCGCAAGGTAAGTGCTTTTATGACACTTGCTTGTTATGTTTGAATTGTTAATAGTTAATTCTCGTATGAATGATGTTCTTAGTGAAAGATGAAAATGAATTGGCGCTTGATAAGTATGTAAGTGCATGTTATATGAGAAAATGCTTACTAAAGTAAATCGTTTGACGTGTATGTTGGCAAGTTTTGTGATTTGGTTGTATGAGCGCATTCTTTTATGATTGGGAATGCTAAACGAAAGAAATTAGGTGTCCTAAGAATGCAAAGTAATGATACAAATAATAATGTGAGATGTGTGAAGGGGTCTATGACTTGTGTGTATGTTTTCTTTATGGATAAGTGCTATGATCATAAATATGAAGCTTATGATGAAATTAGTATGGCATCCGTGTATTGTTATTGTGATTACTATATTTTATGAACTATGAAAGTTTGGTATGCGAATATGGCCTAAGGGCACGGTGTGGCTTGTATAGTGAAATATGTTTGGCTTGTATGCGAATATGGATATGTGCATGTTAACTGTGAGATATGATTAAAATGAGGTGATGAATCATGTTCATTTGACATATGCATTATGTGGATGTTCCTTATTGATTTATGATGAACTCTCTTTGATTTACATACGTATATGTTGTTATGCCAAGTTTGACTTTATAAAGCATGGCGACTTGTATTATTATATGTGTGATTTATGGAACATTCACGAGCATATGAAATGGTTAAATATTGAGATGAAATGCATGGATTTGCATTCATACATATTATATTGTGTTGGTATGACCACGTGCATGCTCATGCGTTGAGAGAAAGGGAGCATATGGCTCACATTGATAAAATGGGGGATTGGCCCAAAATGTTGAGAACACAAGAGAGAGCCTCTAAGTGTTATATTTATGCCAAGCGAGAGCTCAATGTTGGGCAAGGCCCGATGAATTGTAATCGAATGGGGGATTACCCCGATTGTGGGAAAAATGGGCGAATAGCCCAGATATGATTGATTTCAGGTTATTCCTGATGATTTGATGCAGAGCAAAAGCTCGATGATTGATGCTGGGCTAGACTCGATAATTTTAGACCCTGGGGTATACATATGTGTGGACAATGCATTAGCATTACACGAGCATTCATTATGCATACATATTATGGAATGGCATGGAATTTGAATGCATATGAGCTTGGCTATGAGATAAGCATAAATTATGATTTGATGATTTGGACTCTTGTATGAGTTATGACTGAATTATATAGATGGAAATAATCTTATATGGTTATATGTGAAATGAATGAGTTGTGTGCTCAATTGGATTGATGTTGCATATGATGGTTATAATAGGAATCCGATTGTGGTTGAGCAAATGTGCTTGAGTTAGGTATGGGTAATGTGTCCAACATTGTATGATTATGCCTTGTTGTGGTTCTATGGTATGTGTTGGATGATTGTATGGTTTATGAAGAGTAATGATATATTGGTGAATGGATGCTAATAATGATGTTCATTGTATATATTGTGAGAAGTGTTATGTGTTCTAGAGGATGAATGTAATATGCTATGGTTGAATTGATTATGAAAAAAGGAACTAAGAATGTATGATTATTTTATGTATGTTTGTATTATGATGATTAAGTTAATTGATTAAGGATGTTAGAAGTGGCTTAAAGATGCATAAAATAAATGGTTAAGAAGTTAATAAGGTTGGTTTGAATTGATTCGATATGGCATAGATTGTATAAGTCTCGGATTGTTTCGAATGCAGGCCTGAGGCAAAATAACGTATGTTACTTTTAAATGTAACATATGTTATTTATGATTAACGTATGTTTAAGGAGATGTTGGCATACATTAATTTGAGATTAAACATACGTTAATCTAGTGTTGGCATACGTTATTATTCACCTGGTTTGTGCTTTTGTCTGTTGATGAATAACGTATGTTATACCTTGTTAAACATACTTTAATTTAGTGTAGAAACCCAATTTGGCCTAAATAATGACCTAATGATTAACTAAAGTATCCTAATGGTTTAGGATGAATTTCTTAGTGAATACACACCTAAAACGGGAATGTATAAACACATATATGATTGTTGTGGCTTGGTTTTAGGGTGTCATTAGGGAGGATAGGCCGAGATGGCCGAGGACTCCCATGCACCCATCATGTAGTAACACTGAGGGACAGCCTTACTGAGTATTGCAAAATACTCACCTGTGTTTTGCTGGATTTTGTGCAGAGTGATAGGTACCAGAGACGGGACGACGTGATAGGCGAGGCTAGCGGCGCGATACTGAAGGTCGGGATCCAGTTGTTAGAGTTATTGTGAATGCTTTTTATGTATGCATACATTAGAATCGATGATTTTATTTACTCAGCATTCTAAATGTTTTCCAGCATCCACATTATGAAAAATATTTGTGTATGATTTACTCTAATTTATATTCTACAACTTATGTTTTAAAAAAGAAAAAATAATAATAAATAGTACGAAAACCGGTTTATTTCGGAAATGAACTTTGTAAAATTTGGCATAACATGGATGTTTGCTAACATCTCCCCCTCAATAACATTGAGCTGAACTCTCAACTCCTATAGTGGAAATAAGGACTTTGCCCTGTAAGTCACTGAGTGCTCATCATCTCTACCCTTTCAGCTTAATGCATCGACGACCACATTCGCCTTACCCGAGTGGTAGTCAATCGTACAATCAGAATCTTTTAGAAGCGCAATCCACCTCCTCTGTCTCAAATTCAATTCCTGCTGAGTAGTTATACATTTAAGGCTCCTGTGATCGATGAAAATTTGAAAGGTTTCACCGTACAAGTAATGTCTCCAAACCTTCAAAGCGTGAATGATAACAGCCAGCTCCAAATCGTGGTTTGGGTAATTACTTTCATGCAATTCCTTTAAAGACACATTCCAACTACCATATGAACAATGTAACATTAATTATATATATTTAACCATACAGAGGCGAAAGCTACGATGGTAAGTCTAACTTAGGTGCACTTACCTCGCAATCTACGAATCGGCTCGTCACTCAAATTTGATTTGTGTCCCGAATGTCACCCCGTACATAAATTAAGTCACATTTTACATCATTCACCACACATTATACCTAATTTTCCATTCAATCTACTGATTACTCAAAATTCCGAAATTCCCCACAAACCCTAAATTCCTAAATATCACTAAATCTTTCACTTTTTCATTAAATTTTTGTGGATTCATAAACTAGTATAAAAACCAAACAAAACCTTACCAAATGTGCTTTATTTCCCACCAATTTTAGCTTAGAATGAAGAATTTACCTTTTCTCCTCTTTGATCCAAAACCTAGTGTGGAGGAATTGGATAGGAGGAATGATTCTGTTGTTTTTCTACTGAAATCTAGGAGTTGGTGGAATAATTTAGTGTTTAGGGAACCTTAGGAAAGTGATTTGGGTATGGGAGCTTTGGGATATGTTTTTATCCCCTATATGTCGTGTTTTGCAATTTTAATGACTTGTCTAGACCCCGATAATATAGGTTTATTTTGCAATTAACGTATGTTAGTGAAAAAGAATTTCTGGGAAGCTTGAGAAGAATAACGTACGTTATTCCTCATGTAACGTATGTTATTCATCTCATCGTTATATTAACATACGTTAATAATATGATTAACATACGTTAATCATGCACAGCCTGTGCATTTTCAATTTTTTCGACCTCTTCTGATCCCAGACATACATATCCCTATGTATACATTCTTCCAACTTATTCTAGACACTATTCCAACATAAAATGGACATTTTTTGGGGCATTACATTGTATGATGTCCTTACAAGTTGTGCGCTCTCTTGTTACGAGCTGTGTGCAACCTTTATGGGCTGTGTGCGCGCTTTCTATAAGTTGTATGTTATCCGCTTTTGTGCGCTAATGAGGATTTTGAGGAAAACCTATGGCATAATGTGTGAGATTGCATTAGCATTGCACGTTCATTCCATAAATGAATTCATATGAATTTAATATTATTGAATGAGATTAATTGATGAATTGATAATGATTATTACTCTATGGATGATATGGACTATTGATATAAATATTTATGATATTGAAAGCATATATATGCTATGGTTTGGCAAGTTGAGAAAGAATATGTGCTATGTGATATGGCTTGACTTGATATGTTAAATATGTTGGCTTGGTATTATGCTATGTGAAGAGGATTGTTGTATTTAACTATTGAAATAGTATAGGCAAAGCTTTAGTTAAGTAATAACCTTAAAGAATGCTATTTGTGTGTTTAATTGCCTAAATATAGAATTGTAATGTGCATTTTCGAGAGTCAGCACACGCCCTCGTGCTGTAGATCAATTTGGCACCACGAACCGTGCCTGGGATATTCTGGAAAAATAGACGAGCCCAACCTCGTTCTCATCATGGCACTATATATGCCTCCTAGAAAATTTTTTGAACAGCAACTAATCAGTCAATTAAGTACAGAATTGTGAATGGTTAACTAAGGTAATTTCCCTATTGCATAATGTACATAAAATGTAATAAATCACGAGTACTTATGCATTAACTACTTTGGTAAGTGTAAAAAAACACCTACTGAGTATTTAAAATACTCACCTTTGTGTGAATTGTTTCTAAAATCATGTAGATCGTAGTTATCTACTGCTGGACTAGAGATTAAAGGTGATCAGAATACAGCGATACGAGACCAGAGGTCGGTCTCCAGATTTTGTACCTTTGGGATTTTTGTTTTGTACATATTGTATGTGTTTGTGTGTGTATATGTATATATGCATTTCGTTTGAAATGTATTTTCAAACTATGTTTTCAGCTTCCGCAAATATATGTTTTTATTTTAAGCGAGAAATGGGCCGAGTTTTATTAAAAGCATGTTAATTTTATTTTCCCTCATCCATATTGATTTCATTATTATATTATTATGAAAAGAATTGAAAATTTTGAAATACAAGGTTTTTAAAAAAAATGATCTCCACATTTAGTCGTATCAAACTAGGGATTAAATTCTTTGTGGACTCTGTCAAAAGTGTTTTCGTTTGCATTATGATTTGGAAATCTAAAGGATTTGAGCTTTGATTTCTATCATAGATGGAGCCTATAGACAATGCATCGCATGATCACACTGATGAGTCCAAAGAGTTAGTGGAGTGATAGGGGTCAACCCCAGCACCTCTTGAGCAACCTGCACAGCCTAATATACTTATACCTTCTTACGACCCTACATATGCTCCATTCTGGGAGATGATCTAAAAGATGATGAGAAGCTAGGGAGCTTCTGAAAGTCAGTAGGCTGTGAACATTGATAAAAACTTCGAGGAAGTAAGGAAATAAAGGGCGAAGACATTTGAGGGCAGGACCAATCCTGCAGTAGCAAAGGACTGGCTTAGATATACCGAGCATATTTTTACTCGTATGAGATGAACAACTGAGTAGAAATTGTGGTATACTACTTCTCTGCTTAAAAAGATGTTTGGAACTAGTGGGAATCGATTCCTAATAGTCAAAATGATCCTCCTACACTGACCTGAGATGACTTCTTAATGAAGTTTGCTGATAAATACACTCCTCCATTGTATCAGACAAAACAGAACATAGAATTTTTTGACCTAAAACAGAACGAAAAGACAGTGACTGAGTACGAACTGAGTTTATTAAATTGTCTCAATACGCACCGGAGGATGTGGATACTAATCAGTAGAGGAGAGACAGGTTTGAGCGGGGATTGAGATTCAACATTCGAACCAGAATTACAATGAAACACCCACATGTGAGAGTTTACTTTAGACTGCCATCTGGGAAGAAGAGTTGCTAGCCAAGGAAGGCAAGCGAGAGGAAAAAGACATAAAGTTTCTAGTAGCTTTAGTTCAGTTGGGGAATGAAAGAGGACATACTCTAAACCTTCTCGTGGCATAGACAGGAGTGGTAGTAGACAGTCCAGGAGAGGAGCAGGAGGTGGGAAGAGTTATTCCACCAGACCTTGTTATACTTGTTGTCAGTCGCAACGTTTTGGCAGGGACTGTCTAGAGAGAAGAGAGCATGATGGAGCAGATATCTTTAGGTGGAGCACTAATATCACTACATCATCGACAAGAGGTAGTAGAGGTAGAGGTGGATGAGGTTTCGGGTCTACTTTTAGGGTAGGAGCAGCCTCTAGAGGTAGAACAGGTAGATCAGCTGCACAGTCAAGAGCAGTACCACAGGCATGAGTTTTTGCGATGACTAGAGATTAGGCGACAGAGAATCCAAATGTGATCACTGGTACGATTTCCAAATTTTCTTATGATACTTTAGTATTGATTGATCTGGGATCCACTTATTCTTTTGTGAGTGAGTCTGTAGTAGAGTAGATAGGAAGCAGTATAGAGCATCTGGGCTATACAGGCGATGTTTCTATGCCAACAGAAGGTACATTGTTGGTGAGACATATGTTGAGAAACTGTGAAATAAAAACTGGTGAGTTAGAGCATTTACCAGACTTGATTGTTTTGAGGATGACTGATTTTGGGATCATCTTAGGGATGGATTGGCTATCCAGGAATAGAGCTATGGCCAATTGTTATGCAAAAGTGGTAGTGGTTGAGGTTGATTGTGAGAGGAAGGTATTATTAGTCGACGAGCATAAATTTATACCTTCATGTTTAATTTCAACATTAATAGCTGCTAAACTGTTTAGAGATGGGTGCGAAGCTTACTTAGCTTCTGTGATTGATTTGAATCAACTGAAGTTAGAGTTAAAAGATGTAGAGATTGTACAGGAGTATCCTACGGTATTTCTTGAGGAGTTATTGGGATTACCACCTCAGTGACTTGCTAATTTTAAGATAGAGACTGTACTGGGAGCAGCTCCAGTATCAATTGCACCATACAAGATAGGAGCTGTAAAGTTGTAACAATTAAAGAAACATCTAGAGGAGCTATTAGAGAAACGTTTTATATGACCTTGTGTATCAACTTAAGGCGCACTAGTGCTATTTGTCTAGAAGAGGGACAGTAATGTGCGATTGTGTATCGACTATTGTCAACTGAATAAGGTGGCAGTAAAGAACAAGTATCTGTTGCCACAAATAGATGATTTAATTGACCATCTGTGAGGAGCGACAGTGTTCTCTAAAATTGACCTAACATCGAGTTATTGGCAGTTGAGAGTGTATGAGAGTTCGATATCAAAGACAGCGTATAGGAATCGATATGGTCACTTTGAGTTTACGGTGATGTCATTTGGGTTGACTAATGCGCCAACGGCTTTTAGGGCATTGATGAACAAATTGTTTCAGCCATATCTAGATCATTTTTTACGGTGTTCATTGTTGATGTGTCGGTGTATTCTAGAGGCAGGGAAGAGCACGGGAAGATTTTATGAATCGTGCTAGAGTTGCTAAAAGCAGAGGAGTTATAAGCTAAGTTTACCAAATGCGAGTTTTGGATGCCAGAGGTTGTCTTTTTAGGACATGTGATTTCAACAAAAGGAGTGAAACTAGATTCTAGTAAGATTGAAACAATTCAGGAGTGAGAAGCTCCTAAATATGTGATTGAGGTACAAATTTTCTTAGGTTTAGAAGGTTATTATCAGAGATTTATCTAGGATTTTTTGAGAATAGCTTAACCGATGACATCTTTTTTGAAAAAGAATGTTCTATTCATTTGGAACGAAAAATGCGAGGAGAGTTTCTGAGAGTTGAAGAAGATGTTAGTCAAAGCTTCAGTTCTGATGTTATCCACCCAAGGAGGTGCATTTACAGTTTATACAGACGCTTCTGGAACAGGGTTAGGCAGACTACTGATGCAGCATAGTAGAGCTATTGCTTATACTTCGTGACAGTTGAGACTATACGAAGTTAACTATCCTACTCACAATTTGGAGTTAGGTGCGATCATTCATGCTCTGAAGGTTTTCTGAGATTACTTGTATGGTAAGACATTCTAGATCTATACTTATCATAAGAGTCTCAAGTACATTATGACTTATAAAGAGATGAACTTGAGGCAGAGACGTTGGATTGAATTTTTGAAAGATTACGACTTCACTATTGAGCATCATTTGGGAAAGGCGAATGTAATCATCGATGCATTGAGAAGAAAAGGAAAGAAGGATGATAATTCTGTTACTTATAAAACAAAGTCATTGTTTACTTTACGAGAACTTCGACTGTAGTTGGATTTGGTTAAGGGTCATATGTTAGCGAATATATGAGTTAGACCTCAGATGCGAGAGTTGATTGTTAAGCATCATAAAGAAGATGATCATTTGATGCAAATCAAGAAGAAAGCTAAGAAAGGAAAGGTAACTACTTCATACTGCTTGATGATTATGTTTTGTATTATGTATTCCAGACTTTATGCATTTAAAGAATGATTTGATGATTGAGGCACATTCTTTTCCTTATTCGGTACATCATTATAGTACTAAAATGTGTCGGGATATGCAAGAGATGTACTAGCGGGTTAACATGAAAAGGAGATAACTGAGTTCATAGCTAGACGTCTACCGTGTCAGAAGATCAAGGCAAAACATCAAGCGCCAACTGGAATGTTGAGACCCTTAGAGATTCCAGAATCAAAATGGGAGAAGATCACAATGGATTTCATTGTGGGTTGACCAGGGATGCTTAACATCATGATGCTAGTTAGGATAGACTGACGAAATTGGCACATTTCTTAGCTATCCGACAAGATGATACGTTGGATAAGTAGGCTAGTTTGTATGTTACTAACATCATTAGATTACATGGTGTTCTGATATCTATTGTGTTTGATCGTAATCCTTAGTTTACATTACAATTTTGACAGAGTTTACAGGATGTGATGGGTACAAAATTTAGGTTTAGTACAACTTTTCATCCATAGAATGACGACCAGTATGAGAGGATGATTCAGACTGTCGAGGATATCATACGAGCTTGTGTTTTCAAGTTTGGATGTAATTGTGACGATCATTTACCTTTTATTAAGTTAGCGTACAATAATAGTTATCATTCTTGGATTGGGATGGAACCTTACGAGGCTTTATATAGTAAAAGGTACCAAAGTCCAGCGTAATGGGATGGTAACGGTTTGTGATAGATTGAGGGACCAAATAGCAAACTCTCAAGATAATGAATACTGTAAAAAGATGTATGCAAGCGGCTTAAGATCGTTATAAGAGTTATTTCGATACACATAATCAGGAGATAGAGAATGATGTCAGAGATAGAGTGTTTTTGCGAGTTTCACCCTGGAGAGGTATTATTAGATTTAGGCGACAAGGTAAATTGAGTCCTAGGTATGTCGGACGGTGTGAGATTATTAAGAGAGTGAGACCACTTGAGTATCAATTGTGATTAGCAGAGGAGTTGTCCTAACTTCACGATGTTTTTCACGTGTCTATGTTGCGATAGTACTGATCAAATCCTAGTCATGTTCTTAGAGCTCTAGAGTTGGAGATATCAGAGGAGTTATCATATAAGGAATAGCCTATTGAGATGTTGGATAGGCAGATGCGACAGTTTTAAAATCGGAAGATTCCTATGATATTGGTGGAATGGAGTTTTCATTCGCCAAAAGAAGCTACCTGGGAGGTAGAGAGTGATATGAGACATTAGTGTCTGTATCTGTTTCCAAACAGAGTCAGAATCTTGAGGTATGTTCTGATTCTAGACTCTAGTGTTATAGTGATGTTTCTAGCATATAATTGCTATTATGTTGCTAATCTGCTGCTGTTTTAGTATACATATTGTTAGTGTAACTCCTAGCCCAACACATTGTTTGTAAATTTTATTATTCAGTAATAAAATTATGAGGCATTATTTTATCACTTCATGTATTGAACTGTGGTATGTGTTTGATAAAATATCCAAGAATGTTAATTAAATGTTTGAGGTATCATGGTTGAGGACCTGTATAGTAGAACCTGGAAGTTATAAGATTTAACATTCTAAATATCCCGAGTCTCTTATTTCAATGGGAATAAAAATTGGTTAAGATTAGTATGTACTTTGTAGGTGATCATGTTCTATGAGTCATGGACATTTGTATTTAGAGAACGATCACTATTTGCAAAGTCAAATATTATCCTTAGACTGAAAGTTACTATGACTCTTGATGAGATTTTTAGTATACTTTGACATACGCCTAACGTAGGTTGACAAGTACAGGTATGATTGGGTATGCTAAGAATCTTAAGTGAGAGCATAAGTGAAGTGAGGGGATTGACGCTCTCATGAAAATGAACGCAGATATCACTAGCCGTTTGATAGACAAGATTGACAAGAATGTGGGCGCACCCGAATGAAATGATTAGGTCATTTATTCGAACTTATCAATTTTGTCACATAGATCAAGAAAAAGTGATTTAGCCTAAGTAAGGGTGTTTAGGACATGCCTTATGCTAATCATGATATCAGAGGTCAAAGGATGAATTTGAATTGTAGTAAGGCTATTGACACCGCTCGTCAGTTATTTAATTTAGGATGATCATAGTGTCTTACTAGAGACCACCTATGATTTATGAGTTATAAAACTCATTACCTTTACTAAATAGTCCTAACGATTGCACATGGATGATGAAAAACCAAAAAGCAATTTTTCAATTTTCACATTAGGTCAAAATTTGGCTATTGGGATGGATCGGGCATTTGGGCCAATTTTGGTAATTGGGCCCAATATGAATGAGAAATATTATTTGTCACTTCTTACATGATTTTTAAGACATATTATTTATAAAATATGATGCGTAAAGTGAATATGTAAGAAGATAAATAGGAGAAAATTTAGGAAGCTTGTCTCAAATTAAGACAAGATTAATGTCGGATAAATTAAAAGATAAACCTTGTTTATTTATCCACAAAAGAGTCACGGTTTTGGAGGGTGGTTTTTAGAGATTTTTATTTTGATTAAAGACTTAACAAAGTCCTAATGGCATTAGGATTGTTAAGTAGTTTAATGTTGTACAACTTTTCTTTATAAAAACCAACTAAAACCCTAGTTTTAAACATGAGTTGCCGTCCCCTCAAACATACCATCCAAACTGTCAGCTTCCACTAAAGATAAAAGAGATTTTTAGGTTTTTCTCAATAGATACGGGAGATTAAGAGACTGCTCATATGTTTGATCAACGTGGTGCCTTTCTTCTTGCAAGAAACTCACCTGAATTTGACAAACTAAGGTGAATCGATCTTACCCTTGTGCTAGTACATTTTCTGCCTAATCCGTGTGTTAGTTTTGCAGGGGAATCACGTGTGGGATTCTTTTATGGTGTCATAAATGTCATCTCAGAGTATTCTGAGGCGGTAGTTACTGTTTTTGGCAAAGAACCCCACAGTAATTGAGGGAGATTCGACAAAGTAAGTCTTTTCTTTAAAAGTTTACGT
>CANYCX012068662.1:0-11435 GCA_948193385.1 Breynia disticha f. nivosa | reverse complement strand
CTTGTTATGTGAATTGATATGAGCATGTTGAATGATGAGATTGTTATAGCTTGATTATAATCTTGACTTGATTATTCATATGTGATATGAATTGAAGTATGATTTCTTTGGTATTCTCTTAGGGCTATGTCTTGATTGTGCAAGTATGCTCTTTTGATATCATATTAACATATGGTTGGTATCTTGTTGAGAAAAGCATGTGTTTGCTTTATGTTATATATATGAGCATGCCTATATGAGATCATGAAATGAGATATGAGTGCATTGTACATTCATAATGTTGCATTATTTGTGTGACACGGTATGTGAAATGAGAAATGAGAAACAGGCAAGGCCTGAGATGATTCTGGGCGAGAGCTTGATGAAATTCAGGGACCGATGCCGTCCAAGGGACGTGAGAAAATGGAAAAAGAAAGTGAAATGAGAAAGGAAGACCCCGGGGCATTTGCATGTGTTTACATTTACATTCATATGTATATTTGACATTGGCATTCATAATTAGCATGTTTGTTACTGCTTAATGATATATGAATGCTGATTATATCTGATTGAGTATTGAATGAGTTTGCATATGATGTGTTTATGATTTGTATGATATGAGTGATGTATTTGCTCAAGTGTTTGGTTCCTATGTTTAATATGCATATGATGCAAACATGAGTGTAATATGAGTGTTTTGGACGTACAAACACTGATGATATGGTTAATAAGGTATGCTGGACATGTATACATTTTTAAAAATCATGTTTGCTGTGATTTGCTTAACGAACCAAAACATATTAAGGAAACAGAATGCCAGCACGCCCTCTTGCTGTACATTGATCTGAATAAATTTGTAAGAGCACGACTTCGTGCTTAAACATGACACGACCCGTGTCATTTGGGAATGAAGGGATGAACACGACCTCATGTTCATCAGCATACCCGTGCTAACTGGACCCTTGCACTTCATTTTAACAATGTTTGTTTAACACTTACTGAGTATATCTTTATACTCACCTCTTTGGTTGTTTCAATGTTGTGCATGTCTAACAGGATTGCCACGAGGAGGATTCGAGCACTTGTTTAGCAAACCGGATTATTTGTAAAAGTGTTTGAATTGAGAAAAAAATTGTTATGGATTTATTCATTTGAAATTATTGTTTTTTCTATAACTCTTTTTATAAATCCATGTTTTTGAAGGATTTTGGAAAGTATTTGAAAATAACAGGTCTTAAATTTGAGCCCCATAATAAATATGTTATTGAATGAATTATTGTTAATGCTAGTCGCAATACACAAAATTTTAATCCCAGGAGCTCAAGTAAGATGGTATGGATCTCTTTTTGCTTAAGCAAGGTTGGGAATATTCTCCATTATGAATGCAGCGCTTTAAATGGGACTAGAGCTGACCTTCCCTATAGAACCATTTAAAGCTCGAGCATAGGACATATATATCCTGATCTGATACATAGATTCGATAATTACTCCGCTGTCTATGACATAAGTATTGATGAAAAATAAAAATGAGATGTATGAAAAAAAAGAGAGAAAAAGATGAAAAAATTGAAGAAGTTTGAGAAAAATTGTAGAATGAACTTGGCAATCAAATTTTCAATGTATTGTCCAAAGTGTGTTGTAATTGGTAAAGTAAATGCGGAAACAAAATGAATTAAATGAGATTGAATAACTGTTACATGATAGATTAAGCAATTGGTTAACTTTATTTTACTGTATTGATTTGTAGCTTCTATAGGACGATTTGAAGTGTTAATTTGATGAATTAGGATGATGATTATATGTTGCATGTTTCTTGTGAAGTTTCACAGATTTATTTTGAATTGGGTAATGCCCCATATTATTACTGTAATGTTTGTTGATTAATGAGACTTCTATTTTTGTTCTGTTTTGCTTGAGGACAAACAAAGATTCAAGTGTGGGGTTGTCTGATAAACACTCTTTCATACATATTTTGAGACTTATAAATGTTATGATTTTGACATATATTCTGAGTGTTTATCTTTAAAAATAATTTATTTATCTCTTGTTTGATTATTTGCATGTTAGGTAATGACTCTGTATAACTTATGGACAAAATTTACTCAAAACAGAGTTGAAATGCGCAAGTTTGGAAGTGTTTGTCACATTACATGGGCATGGTCGCACCAGTGTAATATAACACGATCACTATTCATGACCATGTTATTGGACAAAATTAGAAATTTGTTGGTATTTTCACACGATAAAAGAAGAAAAAAAGGGTTTTAGTATTCTAGCCAATAAAACTCTTTTCCCAAACATTCTCTCTTCATTACAAAACCATTGTTGAGAGAAAAAAAACTCATTTTTTAAGGAAACGAAGAGCAAGGAACACGATGAAATTATAACACAACATGGATTACATAGCAGACGGGCCAACTACAGTTAGATCTCCATGGATTTCTCTACCGTTAACGGGTTCTTCGTTATCTTCTTTATAGTTTTCTTTCCAGTTATGAACTAAAATCTTCTAGACACTTAGGTTGACATGAACTATTGATTGTTGAACCAATTTGATTTTAGTTTTAGAGTTGAGAGGTTTGTTGATTGAGATTTAATTATGAATTGTTTTTTCATTGTTAATTGCTTGATGGCGCTTGTGATTGACATATTGATTTGTATATAGTTAATCAAGATATTGAATATACAATAGGTTACTCATAATTAAAAGGATTTGAACATAAATGTTGAGATAGATCAACATAAATCTTTCGAATTAAGATCAAACTTAATAGAGCAATTCACAGAACATTTATGTGGTGTTAATTAATTTAATTTAGAAAGACATTTTAGGTTAAGTTAGCTAATATTAGATGTTGATTACCTCGAGAAAGGGATTAATATAATTTAAGAATTTCTGTGGTCTAGTCATAAACACAACAATAAATCTAATTCCAATTGATAGTAAATAAATTTGGGGATTCGAGATATAAGTGTTGCCTTAGTAATTGGTTTAATCTCTTATTTTTATTTTTGTTAATTTTAATTGTTATTTTAAGTCTTAGTTTAAGTAGTTTTAATTATTTTCACTTCATTTGGTTGGCTAAATAATAGTTAATAGTGAGTAGCTAGTAATTTAGCTTTGTGGGATCGACACTTAGGGCCCTTAAAGCCATTTACTGCACCGATAGGTACACTTGTCTTTTGGTAACATAGGGTAGATGAACATCATCTACCAAATTATCTATCCGGGGTAAAGTATAAGAATCCTTTGGAGATACCTTATTTTGATTGATGAAGTCCACACATACTCTTCATTTCCCATTGGTCTTTTTTACCATCACTATGTTGGATAACCAATCAGGGTAATAGACCTCACAAATGAGCCCTGCTTTGAGCATCTTCTTCTCCTCTATTTCTAATGCAACTGCTCTTTCTAGCGACATGTTCATTTTCTTCTGTTTAACAGGTAACATATTTAGGTTGACATTTAGATGATGTGAGATCTCCTTTGGGTCAAATCTAGGCATGTCTTTAGGACTCCATACAAAAATATTAGCATTCTTCCTTAAACACTCAACAAATTCTTTGCTTTAGTTTTGCAGGCAACTGATTACCTATAAGCACCACTTTGTTTTTATCCTCCTTATCTATCTATACTTTATCTAAATTTTCTTCTGCTTTAAATTTTTCATCTGGGTTGCCTGTAAAGTGTACCTCTCTTTCATCATTTATGTGTATGGTCTCCTTCTTCTTCTTCATGGTGGGGTTTTTTTATTGAGGAAACATAACATTTCCTAGAAGTTTTTTGGTTTCCCCTCACTTGGCCTATTTCATTTGGCATTGGGAACTTTATCAGCGAATAGGCCGAAGAGACTAAAGCTCATATTTCATTCAGTGAAGGCCTTCCAAAAATAATTTTGTAAGCAGAGGATGTAGATTTCACTACCACAAAGGTAACATATGAGTGACTAGATGAGGTTCCATAGCTAAAGTGACTGGGAGTTGAATTGATCCCACTATTGGGACTACTTCTCCTGTGAAACTGAATAATGATGTGTCTACAACCTTCAATTGTTCTTGTGTTAAATTCATCTTCTCAAAGCAGTTCTAATAAATAAGGTTTATATAATTTCCACAATCTACTAATACCTATTGAATTGGTATTTTTCCACCACTACTGATATGACCAAAGGATCATCATGTGGCAAGTTTCTATCTCCTCTATCTTCTTTGGAGAAGGTGATTACTTGCTCTTCTCCTTCTCCCCCCTTGTCTGAGTTCACCTAGCATGCCTTTCTTGCATACACTTTCCTTACTGTGGATGAGTCTTTTGCTAACGTTCTCCCCTGAAATAGAGTTAAAGGTAGGATACATAGATTCATTATCAATCGTGGGAGCTCTTCTCTCGTTTCTTTTGTTGCTATTTTGAGGCCTTCCATTATGCCTCGTGTTACCTCTTCCCTCATCATTTCTTGTACGATTTCTATCATCTTTTTGAGCTCTAGATTGGTTATTATAATACCCTCAATCATTATGTGTCCTTCCTCCATTACGACTGCCATAGTCATTTCTTCTAGCTTTAATATTATGAAGCTTCCCCTCCTTGAAAAAATTTTTGATTTAATTCATGAGGACATGACATCTTTCAGTGAAGTGACCATATGCTCTATGGAGATTATAGTACGCATCTATATCTCTTACCATTATCTTATCTGTCTCGGGAGGAATTAAGTCCCGTATGTTGGATGGATGCTAGAATCTCTGCATGAGATTTATTTTGGGGTGTAAAATTTTCAAACTTTGGCTTTGTAGATCTGCTAAAGTCTACAACCCCTTTATGCTTCCTTCTTGAAGAATCCTTCATTTAATCTTTCCTATTGTTCTCTCTTTCATCTTTAGAGGATCCCACTATTATCAACATTTATGCCTGAGTTGTATACTTATTATCTAGAGAAAATAATTTATATATTGTCATAGTTTGTTCAAGCGATAAAACCTTCTACAAATATACTAATGTTTTTCCATGTAGTATGGCAGCAACTACTAGCCCAGGTTGCAACTCCCTTATGTCCAATGTAGCATTGCAGAACTTCTCAACATTTTGACGCAAGGGTACTTTGTCCCCTTATTTGATACTTAGCAGATATGTGGCATCCTTCTTTCTTTTGTTATTAATAATGAAGGTGTTAAAAAACATCTTTTTCAATTGTACAAAAGATAATAGTGAAGACTCGCTTAATCCATTAAACCAATCCCTAGCAACATCCTTCAAATTGATGGAGAATTCCCTACACATGATTGAGTCCTTCCATCCGTGTAATAAAGTAATAGCCTCATAGTTTTGTATATGCTCATAGGGGTCTTCTTTCCCAGTAAATGATGGGAGATAAGGCATCTTGAACTTGGAGGGGAGTGGTTCCTCCATAATTTCCTTAGTGAAAGGAATCTTTGCTTCACTAACCTCCTCAAATTTGGTCCTAATATTTTTATCAGTCAAAACATTCTCCATAAGTTTTTTGACATCATTAACCTCCTTGTCTGTAAATACAAACTATTCAAGCTCTGCTACTTTAACCCCTTTTTGAGAACTTTCAACCACCTCTTGATACTTTTTTCATAGGCATCTGAGGAGTGTTTCTTCCTCCATCCCTTGTTGCTTTGTACATGTACTTCAGTTCGCCTTCAACAGCAACCTGATCTTGACGAATATGGAGATGACTCCACACATCTATCCATATCCCTTATCTTTCCATAGCACTTGTTAAAATTGCCTATGTAAGATTTAATAAAGGTTTGGTGCCCTTGCCTCCAAAATTTGACAAAGAAGTCTCTGTTTTTCCTCGTATTGGCATTTTAATGTCTCAAATTCTTTACAGGAATCGTGTTGGCTGGGGCGGTAGAAACCCTAGAGGTTCCTACTTCATGGGGACTGGAGTGTCAATTCACCTCTTGAGCTCCTTCTTGTTGGCTTTCCATCTGAGATCTCATTTGTGCCATTTTGATAGAAAATAAAGCAAATTGGTCAAGGCTTTTCGTTCATAAAAAGTGAATTTTTATGTTCCTACAAATGACGCTAATTTTTGTTTCCTAAACAACAATGAAGATTCAAAGTCGCTCATTTGCGTAAGATCTGCTAAAAAAGAAAGTCAGAGAGTCGAGAGTTTGTTGCCTTGAATGCACTCTAATGCCTAAGTTAGTATTTGATTGTAGAGTAACAATAGTGAAATTGTACGTATTGTGAATGAGGAGCAGGAGGTCTATTTATAGACTGGTGAAAGCTTCCTTTGATGTTATGATGTATCTTCATTTAACTTTTGAATTCAAATTTAAATTCAATATTAAATATTCAATATTTGAAATGACATATACTGTATCTTCAATGAGCACATTATATCTGATTGGTTCTTGTAAATGTATTTATTTGACTTTATTATTAGTATACACGTTATAGCCTATAAAAGATTTAAACTTTTCTTTGGCTCGAGCCACATAGTTGCTTTCTTATTAATGCCAATTATGCCTATTATCACATGACTATTTCGGGTATGTGCTCTGTTTGTAGTTTTTGAAATTAAGACATTTCTTCATGAACTGTAATATTGATCAAAAGCCCATTGAATTTCGTTGAAGTTGCTTCCTTTTAGATACAGTTTTGAATATTTTGTAGAGACTTCTGTGCTGGGTTGGCTGCAAATTAAAAAGTGGGCTATATCTCATGGCCTCTAGAAACTAGAAATCTTTTTTTCTTATTTTTTTAAGTCACCTCCAGCTCCCTCTATTGAAGGTTGCATATGGTATTCATTATCCTTTACGAAGGTGAATGATTTTCAAAAAGCTATTCAAATATGAAACTTAATAAAAAGAATTTTTGATCATAGATTCCTTTACTTTTGATACTTTTAAAGTTTATACTAAAGCGTCCATCTATATTGAAAGAAAAAATTATTCCACCTATAACATTTGAGTTTGTTGAATAAATATAATTAAGTGAAAAGAATTAATTATGGTTTATCTAATAGAAGGATTAAATTAGAAGCATTATTACTTTAGGGACTAAAATACAAATATGGATAGAAAAGTACGAATTCATCAATCGGTACCTACCACTCTATAAATATGTCATCCACACCACATTTGAGAGGTTACAACACTACTCTTCCACATAATAACCAACACAAAATTAGATTCCTTTGTGAAGATTTTTGAATGAGAATTTTAAAATCCTCTCTCTGAGGTTAGGTTGATCGGAATTTTTGGTGTAGGATCAGGTCAAAACATTGTCTGTATCATGACGTTCTTACGCATGTGGATAAGATCATTCCCTCAACGTGGTAACGATGTCGTTCCATTTTATTGAACTAAGTTTGAAGTAAGAATTTCTAGTCATTTTATTTATCACTATAAAAATTTTTTTGTTAATTAATTGCTCTTGTATTTGTGTGATATATATTGATTTCTTTCATTGGTATCAGAGCCAAAAGGCTCTTAGATTTGTATAATTAGTTCTAGAATTGTTGAGGGTACTAATGATGTTGAATCGATATTTTTATTATGTATAATTATCATAAAAATTAGACAAAAAACCTTAGGTTGGTACAATTTCGAAAATGAAATTTGGCAAATCTGACCATACCATTGAACTCAGAAGGCCAATAAATCGGAATATGATTTTGTTTCGTCAGAACAGCGCTAGAAGGCAGCATGTGGCGTGCACAAGCCCCCTGTACGATTCTTGAGTGTGGGCATGGCATCTGGAAACAACATAACACAACACATCAATCGTTCGATCCAAACCACTTTATGTCATCTGGGCTGAGAGACATATAGTTCTGTCAAGCTTCGAACGATGTGTCACTTAGAACAAAATGACACGTCACTCAGACTAACCCGAGAAGATTCGACCTGTATTTGGCCTAGATCCGATCCAACCTGTTCAGCCCACAACTCGACCTGTGTGGATAAACCGACTCATGAACAACACAATGGCCAATCAAAAAGTGCCACATGTCGCGCTTGAAGGCTTGTGACTGGGAGTAGCCCACACGCAATTTTATTGTTCCAACCCACTCTCGTCGGCGGGTGTCGGTGCGTGTCGATGGCTGTAATGACCAAATATTTCCAAATTTTTGACAGAAGTAATATTGGGAATATCCTGGAATTTTTGGTATATTTTTTCATAAATTATTGAATTTCATAAGTATTTATTTCATTTAAAATTAATTAAAATTTTGTATTTTAATTATTTTAGATGTACCAATTTGTCAAATAAAATTCTAATACAATTATAATATGTTTGTAAGAGATATTATGAATTTATTATACAAGTTTTTTTTATATTTTTGACATATTCTATATGTGTTATAGAATAATTAATTAAAATTGTATATTTTAATTATTGTAAATATATTAATTTGTCAATAAATTCTAATAGATTACACTGTGGTTGTAATGTATATTAGAAATTTATTATGTAATTTGTTTACATAGTAGAGTTATTCTGTATGTGTTATAGATAATGTTAATCATTAGATGTCCACAAAAGAGGTTCGCCTACATAAAAGAGAATGAATTTTTGAATTCTCTCGATAAATCCTAAATTAAGAAATATTTTATTTTGAATTAATGCTGACATTGTTGAAGTTATAATGTCTTTTAACAAAATTAACAATGAAATCCAAAAATTAATCTTGAAAAGAAGTTTTACTTCTTGATTAAATGTATGATTTCACAAAGATGTTGGAAGTGGTAAAACATATTTCTACATGAAATTATTTTACAAAAAATTTTGGTTTAGAAAACACCAAAAATGAGCGAACAAAATGTAATATTGACAAATTGGATGTGATCCAATAAATTATATTTTATTGACCATTGTGTGATCTTAGTGATCAACATGAAAATAATTGGGATGCAAGTTTGGTTACGATTCTAAGTTTGTGAAACTTCGATGTAATCACATAATTATACAATTGGGTTGAAGGTTTGTTGAAACCAATAAATTTGTTTTGATGATTTGACGAGATTTTAAGTAATACGAATTACTTATGCTAATTATGTTAGTCTTACTTAGAATTATAGTGGGTATGGTTATAACTTAAAGTTTTATGAGTGCACAAATATATAGTAAATTCATAAAGATAAAATTTTACTGAATTGAGATTGACTTAAGTAATAAGGATTACTTATAATAATTAATGTAGTATTGATTATAGTCTCGATTCGAGTAGTCCTTGAGTTATATAGAATTTCCCGCAAAGTATATGTAACGTCCTACAAATTATGGGAATTTAAATATTTCATAAATACATTAAAACGAGATCGGATCGGATTGGATCGATTTAGGTAAGAATTGTGAAAAACAGCAGTCAGCACACCCCGTTCTGATGGGTGCAGACAAGCACGACCTCGTGCTCAACCTGGAAAATTGGCACTTCCTCGTGTCGAGATAATTACAGAACAAGATCATGCACGACTAATTTAAAACTCGTGCTGAGAAAATCACGACACGACCAAATGGCACGACCCGTGCTCGAGGTCGTGTGGTCTGGATAGATACTGAGCATTCTATTCTGATTCACTCATTCGTAAAAACAGAACGAGGAAGCTAGCAGCTCGACTTTGGAACCCTAATTACATCTCAGTATCAAAGAGAAGCAAGGAAATCACTTGATTCTTGCACAAATCAAGCTCACAAGTAAGCTTAGGTTAGATTTTATACTATTTGATGTTTGGAGAGTTGATTTGATTGGTTGACAGTAATGTTAGAATGAGTTTTAGATTGAGAATTGTTGCTGGAAATGAATTAGGATTAGGGAGATTATTGAGAATGGAATGAATTAGTGATTGTGGTTGTTTTAATGGTCTATGAGGATCTAGACGAGTTTGAATCGAGAATTGAGTCAGTGGAAGATGTACGATTGGCACGCGGATTGAGGTAAGTGATTTCGTAAACTTACGATATAAGTGATAGAAACCTTAGGGGTTTTCCTTAAACATAACTCATTAAAAGCTTTAATTAGCTTAAGTAATGTTAAGGAAGATTTAGATTTTATATTATTCATTCATTTGTGATTATGAATTGTGTGAATATGCTCATGATTGAAACGATGTTATTTGCATGCTCGATTGACTATATGTCGTGTTTGATAGTCGTATGAAACTTACGATGATTGTGAAAACATGTTATTGCTTTGTGAGCATGTGTGTATGTGACCATATGTGGTCCTTTAGATCGTGGCCCTAGTAGTCGAGGTTATGATTTGACCTTTATCGTCATGGTCTTTATGATTGATATTTGGCCTATATGGTTATGGCCCTCAAGGTCGAATATTAGAGAGCCCTGAGCATTATTCTTCAGAAATAGGTGTGCATGTGCATACGTGATAGTGTGGCATTCATTGTTGGTTTATTAAACTTGTTTATGTGATAATGGATGCTGAACATGTAAATGTTGTTGAGCTGTTATGCTTGGTGTATTATTGAGTGATGAGCTTGTATGCTTGCATTGGTATATGTTAAACATTGTGCTTTCTTGATTGGCTTACTCTTAATTGAGTTTAAAACGATGTTTTGAATGTACATATAACATGTATAATATACTGGAAATGTATATGATTGGAAGCACATGACTAGACCTCAACATACATGAAATCAAAAATTTAAAGTGAAAAATAGAAGCTTGGCATGCCCTCATGCTGTCCAGCACGCCCTCATGCTTGGGTAATCTGGAAGTGATTATGAGCACGGTATCGTGTTCATAGCTGACACGATCGTGTTGCCTGGAAAATTAACACTTGAGCACGACTTGTATTGATTTAGCACGAAGCGTTGTTTGGGAGATTGACATGAGCACGCCCTCGTGTTCATTCGGCACAACCCGTATTGTTCCCCTAAATTCCATTTATTCTTAATGAATTATGATTCACTTACTGAGTATATCTTTATACTCTCCACTTTCATTGTTTAAACGATGTGCAGATCGTAGGTAGTTGCGAGTGGATCAGATTGGTGGTCGTCAGAGGCATTCTACGATATACGTCTGAGGTCCAGCTCCGAATACATTTGTTTCAGTTTTGGATTTTGTGTTGTCTATACTATGTATATATGTGTTTGGATAATTTCCGAACGAACATATTTATTTTCCACGCATGTGTTTATGCAAATGATTTTGGCAAAGTTATGTTTATTTCTATTTATATTTTAATGAGAGTTCGAATTTGGGAAAAATTTTTTAAAATTCGAGCTCCTCAAATTATGCATTAAATTTTTTTTGAAATTTTATTGCAAAGTTCATTGTGTGTGCATACATGTCTTTATGGACGTAGCAACTTATTGTGTGACCCCCGAAATTTAAATATTATCTGCATATAACTTCCCTCCTACAGATAATACTTAAACTCGGAAATCAAAGTTTAATTTAAAATAAAGAAAAATAATAATACATTACATTGAAGGAAGGTTTCAATTTCTCAAAC
>CANYCX012068094.1:0-14078 GCA_948193385.1 Breynia disticha f. nivosa | reverse complement strand
CATAAATGTATCTATTACATTTCTTTCTCTCCTTTAATAATTCTATCAACCCTTCACCTAACTTCATTTATTTCTTTTCACCAACCATTACCAATTTACTTAATATTCTCCTTAAGACATAATTGCACCATTCTCACCATGGCTCTTCAACCTTGCCTCTTTCCTGACTTTCTCTCTCCCGGTAATCTATCTTAATCAAATTTCAAAATCTTAAAGTATTATACACTCTCCCACCAATTACTATTAAAATATATTTTGCAAAAAAATTTATTCACATATTAATGAAATAATTTAAAAATTCTCAAAATTTCTGAAAAATGGAGGGCGTTACAACCTAATCCTGAAAATAAAATATACAATCGCAGTTGGTGAGTTATGGGCTCAGTGAGTAGTCAATAATTTAAACCATTTAATATCAATTCATTAAGTAATTATATTTATGATTTATCATTTCAAATATAGAAATGTATTCATATAAGCTATTCTTATTTGAAATGCATTTCCTGTAATCATATAACCCGTATATGATAACTCTGTATGATAAGTCTGCCAATATAGTATGCTATGTAAAACGACCTATAACTATATACTGTATAATCTTCAGCCTCCACTCCCATCTCCAATGATCGATCAGATATCACCAACCCAATCACTTCACCAATATCATATCATATCAACGTATAATCGCATATCACATTATATAATCGTATATTGTGAGATAATGTAACATACCTGTTTGCATTTTTGTTTCGTATATACCTGTTCGCATTTTGATCATAAAAACAACTTGTTACCATTTTATATTATTTCCACATTTCCACATTTTACCATTTCTTCGCAGTCGATATAATCTAACAATCAATCATTTACTATCGCATGTTAAATCACATAATTTGTACATAATTTTGTATTTAACGTGAGTTAGACTACTCACCTGCTAACTAAACTACTCGGATTGGCGTGCATTCATGTCCTGTGTAGCTCGTCTAATCTGTTATCCAATACAATTATATACGAAATTCTCTATAAAATACCATATAATCACATATTAATATGCATATTCTTATTTTATCCTTATTGATTCCCTATCTTATCCATTATTCAAAATTTCTAACGTTTAAACTAATTTCACAATTAATTCAATATATAAACAGCGTACTTAACTCCAAAAAATTTCTATAAATACTTACCAATCAGTATCCTTCTCGATACTATGATCAATTTTGTATTTTTGGCTCGATTCTTAGCCCACTCCTTCTTAAATCCTCTTTTCTCTCTATTCCTATAAAAATCTCTCTCTCTCTCTCTCTCGTCCTTCTCTCACTATTTTCTGGTCAATATAGCTTGTTATGCTTCATATTTTCCTTCCTAATTCCTTTCATGTTTTTGTTTTGCCAGCAGATGCTTCAAGTTCCAATTTAATTGAGAAATTGCCACAAAAAGAGGACTACACATGGTAATTGAAGACTACATGTTGTGGGACTCACAATGTGTAGTATACTACACATTTTTGTGCCTCCAACGTGTAGTACACAATCCACCACGTGTACTTTCTTTTCCTCTGTCATTTTTCTTTTAAATGTTTACTTAACATTAGCCATCAATCAACCTTCCATCAACCATCCATCAACTTGTATTTAACCATTATTTATCTTCATTTTATAGGATAAATTCTTGTTATTGTTAATCATTTTAGTTATTTCACTAATTAAATGAGTTTTGAGATAAGGATATTACATTACCTCTCTTGATTATCCCTTTAATCATGTCATATCAATCGATTGTATGTTTGTTGTGACTAAGACTTCTTAGATTGTGCAATGGTTTTGTTACTTTCATAGAAGAACTTTACTATGTCTAGGATGCTTAGGACACTTCCTAACTCAGTTGTGAACTTCATTCACCAAACAACATTAATAACCACTCTTATTACACTATACTCAAACTATGTAGAATATGACTTAGAAGTTGTTTAGGGTTAATACTCTTAACAACATAATGTATCTCTTATTTTGCAATTAATATTTATTCTCGAGTTGAGAGTGAGAAACATCCACAACCCTCTATGGATAGATCTTCTTTTAACCACGTACTAAAAAGAGATCTTTAATCCTTTTAAGTGTATGAGCAACATCCATTTAAGTACTTAGTATAACGTTAATAATAGGTCATAATGCATAAACATTTGAGACTCTACTTATCTGTTTATCTCTCTCTCTATAGATGGAGAGTTGCTACTACTTAGGATGACTCCTATAAACAAGGGCATGTTAACTTTGTTTGATTGAGCCATATAAAAACAATTCAAAAACCATTCTATTGTACTCTACATCACTTAGTTTCCAACAACCAATTATTTATATTATAGATCTTGATACCACATATAAATTTAGCCTAAGATAAGTCTTTTATTGTAAAACACTTCTAACCATTGCTAGACTATTCAATGTTAGATTATTGTTTCCAACAATTAGGATGTTCTCATAAGAATAAGAGAAGTGTTTATGCTCCCACTAAAATCATGTATATGCAAGACTCTTTAACCTATTGTGTAGTAGAGAATACTCCCACTATTCCTATGGATTCTCCTCTACCTTCAATGCATCCTTTATGATAGGATATTGTGATACTTGATTTACTTCATATTCTATTTTACTCACATTATTTTTCTTTAAAATATAATGTATTTCCAAAAAAAATAGTTTAAGCAACCTAGACTTTTGTTCTTATTAGGGTAGTAAGATAGTTTCCCTTTATCTCTTAGGGATAGCCAACAAACATTTTATGTTCTTTAGTAGTTAGTTTGTCCACAATTAATCTCCTTAATGTGTGACTTCCAATCCTAAACCTTAAGGAAATACTTTTTGATTTACGGTCAAACATTTCTCACATGTTGTTTTTCTTTGGTTTATGTTGAAGTTTTGTTTATTAAGGACATATTGATGTTAATGGTGTGATTTTAAAAGAGTTTGGAAGAGTATGATGAATAGAGTTCAAAATCTCATTGTAGACATGCCACTCCTTAGATGTACTCTTAGAAGAGTGAGTTATGAAATTTTTTTGCATCCTCTTAGATAGTCATCAAGTTCTTGACTTATGTATTTGTCATCTCAATCCAATTGAATGTTTTTAATACTTTTGTCAAGTTGGTTTTCCATTTCATTTTAAACTCCCTAAACTTCTCAAAATTTTTGAATTTACTCTTCTTTAGATGCATATAGTCATAAAAACTATAGTTATCATTGAAGTTTATGAAATATTCGAACCTTCCTTTAGTATTCATTCCCAATGGTCAACATACATCAGTTATTTATTTGTTCCAATTCCACACTTATCTTTTCACTAATCTTATTTGAAAATGCTTTTATTCATTTTGGGTTGTAAATAAGATTCACATGTATCATATTACTCATGGTTAAATGAATCATGGACTTCTTCTCTTTGGAATATCTCAATGCAATTCTCATTAACATGTTATAAATGAAAATGCTAAAAGTACATAGGATTAGGTTATGTGTCTAAACCATTTTGTATTTTCTTTACAGATAAACATTTTTTCATCCATGTTTAGCACATATAGGTTGTTAATTAGCATCTCATCGCCATAGTTCATGCCTTTTAAATGAATTTTAATAACACTAATTTGAATAGTGAAAACAAATCCATCAGTGTAAATAAAACACTAAAATCTATTTAAACCCTTGATTTCAACATTAGTACTTTTTGCTTCATTCCTTACACTAAGGTTGACTTCACCTTTAAATAACTCTCTCTCATTTCTTAGTCTGCCACATTTGAACAAATGTGTGACCCACATCCAGTATCTAATACCCATTTATTTGAAAAAGAGAGATTGATCTCTATAATAAAAAAATTGAAATAAAAGTTGCGCTTCTATTATTACTTTTTCTCTTCCAATTAGGGGCTTCAATTACTACAAAAATTTCAAAAGTTGTGTTGTTGTTTTCAGACACTTGATACACCTAAGCGGTACTAATACCATTGGTCGCTAGTGTAACGACCTAAAATTTTACTTAATAAAATTTTAAATAATATATGTAAGAAAATATGTGAATTATAAAAATTATAATTTATTGGAGGATACGAGAATTAGTTGAAAATAATTAATAAGTTAAAAGAAATAATAATTAGGGTTGTTTAGACGAGCATAAAAGACGATAGTTAAGTAGAGGGTTAAAAAGGGCAAAAATCGTCAAAACCTAGTCCTATATATATTACTTTGTTCCTCTCTCTTTCTACCATTACCAAACTCATGTTACTCTCTCCCATGTTTTCTTTCCATAGCTCAAAAACCCTAACCATCATCGAATCTCACGAAACCTCACTGTTTTAGAGTGTCGGAATCAGTCGATGGTCGGAATTCGATAAGGTTTCTTGTGTGGAATTCCAAAATCCCGTTGTTGTTCTTTGACCTAATTCGGTAAGGGTTCTTTGACCTAATTTTCCGACGTATAAGCTTCGATTTGAGCAAATAAAGGCTCGTTGGAAAGCTTAATATGTGTAATATCCATTAGTAACCTTTTTTGGTGTTAATTCATAAATTAGGTATCCGAAATTAATGATTTAAAGCCGACCTATCAAAGTGACGAGTTTGGGTTTTCTAACCTGAGTTTTTGTTCTGAGTTCTGGTGGTTAGGTAAGATTTTGGGCCTTATGAGGTTGTTTTGATAGTCAATTTCATTGGGTATTAATTGATGAGAGAGAATGGAATTAGGGTAGGAAAATGTTTAGAGTTTTGAAGGGAGTTTTTAGGAATCGGGATAAATAGTTTGTGTTGGATGGTATAAATCGTAAACATTAATGAAGGTTGGGGAAGAAATAAATATGGTGGTTAGGACAATATGGTAGATAAAGGGAAATTTATGGTGGGAAAAGAGATAGGAGTAAAACATTGAAAAGAGTATCGTTAATTTATCGTTTTGCATAGTCTTATGCATATATGTGATTGATCTGATTCCTAATTTGTTAATAGGAGGACCAAATCACGGTGAGGGTGGTTCTCAGCCTAGTCGTTAGACGAGTCTTGCGAGGTAAGTAACATGAATGCAACCATCCTTGTGTGAATTATATGTTGATAATCCATTTTGATTTCATGGTTGGTTTGAATTGGTTTTTGAGATTGGTTATAAGTATATAATATTAAGTTTGTTAAATGTGTAAAGTTGGTATGTAACATGGTACATGACAAGTGCCTTAGATGTGAATCCCTATTGCTTACATTTGTGTGCCGATTGAGTGTTGTTGTGCTGAGCATGTACATACTTGTACAAATGGTTTCAATGTTGATTCATTTTGGAATCCTGTGTGATTCATTATGCTAGATTGTTGATAATGTTATAATTGGAATGGATGTGGTAATTTGTGCTCAGATGATTGAATTCCATATTGAATTCTAAAGTATGGTATGTTGGATGGATTAAGTGCATGATTGGTGACATAGAGAATACATGTAACATTCATGCATTTGGGCTCTTAGTGAACATATGAAACTTAAAGAATAAAGGCTCTTAGTGAGCAAAGATTTATGAGGGAGTGGTTATGACACTTAGTGTGCAAGATTCGGTGCTTAGTACGTAATATTACAGGTAGTACATAAAACATGCTACATTGGGCATAGTGGTTGATTATTCGATACACAGAAGTGTGTACGAATGTGCCAGTCCAAAACAGGGCGATAATCAGGCCAAAACAGGGCGTAAATGTGGATATCAAATTATTATAACTAAAACTCTCAGTCGAAGGGCACATTTGCAAACGTCAACTATATGGCCAAAACAGGGCATAAATTAAAACCAAATTGAAATTTGTGAATGATCATATAAGTTTGCATTATGTGTCATTCATTCACATTATTACATTCATATATATTGGTTTTCAAATGAACATATGTTAAGTTGTTATGTAGATGAAAATTTTGAAGGTTTATACGCAATTGAAAGTTGGTTGACGTGGAATGTATCATGTTGTTTGATTTGGCATGCTTGTTTTGTTGTTTTGATGTAGGTTAAGATATGATTTGAGATAGATGAAGTAAGATTGGTTGTAGGTGATGTTGAATTGAGCTTGTGAAGGCATTGTGAAAAGATGTGGTTTTGGTTTGTGTTTTTGCAGGGGAAACCAAGATCCACGCGAGGTTGTAGCAAAGTACGCACTCTCGCCATGATCACGCGTACTTTGCAGCCGACCACGCGTTTGTCTACACCCAGACTACGCGCAGTGGTAGAGACATCGCGTACTTCCATACCATAGTGCGTAGTCCAGGATGACACCGTGTGGATCTCTGAGTGGTGCTTATTTGATGGATACATATATCTTATGTTTACATGTTTTGGGTATATATGTGACATTATGAATTACGAATAGAATGGTACAAAGTGAACTAAGATTTTTCTTACATTGTGAATTGATTTGAGTGTGAATAATTAAATTATGGATGGTTGTCCATGTTGGTAAATGTTGCTTATTGGGTCTCGCAACTCACGGTGTTTTATACCTATCGTGTGGGCAGGAACTTGAGGGAACATTTTGGTACAAGAAGGTGTAAAGCTTTTGGGCGCTCTGACTCTATTTGTAGATCGAAAACTGAGGTGGCTGGTGCACTAGGGTTTTCTCTCTCTTGACTTTCAAACTCTTGTATTTGAAAATTTTAGTGTAAACATTCATTTTGTAGGGTTATGTTAGAAATGGATTCTACCCGGTTCCTTTTCCTATATAACCTTAAATTAACATTGTAAATCTTTGTAAATTTCTATTTAGTAATGAAAGATATTTATATGTTATATTTATATATATTTGAATGTGTGTCTGATAAAGGCTTAAAATTGAATTTCAACACTTCTATTTAACAAATTTATGATGTCCAAATTCGAATATCACTTTAAGGGAATTAATTATAATAATAACGGTTGGTAGTCGAATTTGGGGGTCCCAATTTGTTGTATCAGAGCCTAGGTTTGTTAAAGCCTCGATTCCTGAAGTTATGGGTTTTGCAATGTCGATTTTCAAAATATTATTTCAATGGCATGCATGCTGGATTTTGAAATGTACATTGTCCTTCATGATTTCTAAAAGGAGTTTTTTTTCCGCTTTTCTGATTTCTATTTTCAACATGACTTAGAAATCGAGGAAGGACAATGAGATAGTGCACACACAGCCACTGATTCTTGCGAGTCGGTGCAAAGAAATGTTAATGCTCCTCATGCAAGTGAGCAAGCGCCTTCTAACCCTCAAGCACAAGCACAAGCTCAGCCTCAAGCTATCCAACAATTCCTAGATCTTATAGGAGTGACTGTGAGGGAGCAGATACCTCGAGCTCAGAGGTTGGAAATTGACCAAAACTATGAGCAGATTAGGAAGCTTGGAGGAAAGCCCTTCTCTAGAAACACTGATCCTTCCATTGCTAAAGATTGGTTAAGGGACACTGAGAGGATTCTGAGGACGATGAGTTGCACTTATGTGCAAAAGGTACAATATGCGACCTCATTGTTTGAGGGTGAGGTAGTAAACTGGTGGGATATGGTTCCTGGAAGCTCGAACATCTTACCATGATGTGGGCAGCTTTTAAGACAATTTTTACGGAGAAGTACACTCCACCAGTGTATAGGAGAGAGAAGAAAGAAGAGTTTCTTAAGCTTGAGCAGAGAGATCTCTCCGTCGCTGATTATGAAGTAAAGTTTACTCGTCTCTCTAGATACGCTCCAGAATTGGTGGCGACTGATGAGGCTAAGCGGGACAGATTTGAGATGGGCCTAAAGAGGGAGATTCGTTTGTTGCTGGCCATACAACCTATCAACTATTCAGCCTTGCTTACTGCTGCCTTGAGAGCGAAGAAAACTCTGGGGGAGGAAAGCCTCTAGAGGCCAAAAAGGCAAAACAAGAAGGAACTTCTGGTGGGGCAAAGAGTTCCAGTGCTTAGGGGTCCAGAGTGAAGAAATGCTTTAAGAAGCAAGGTGGAAAAGAAGCGAGCTCTGCTGGAAGATCTCTTCCTCGGCCCAGTGAGAGAAGCGAGTTTGATGACTAGAAAAGAACATACCTCATCTGCTATTGTTGTTAGAGGCCATGGCATCAGGACCAGGATTGTTATAAGAAAAGATATAATGAGTCGAAAGCTCAACGTCCACAGAGCAGTGTGGGAGATAATTAGACCCATGTTAGTGGGAACATAGGACGAGGTGCCCAGTCTGGGAGAGCAGGATCACATGCCAGAGGCTCAAGAATTAATCAATCACCAGCCGCAACAGCACCCCAGGCTAGGGTTTATGCCATATCTCGTGGAGATGTTGTGGATGACCTGAATGTTATCTTTGGTACTGTTTATATTTCAGGTTTTCCTATTTATATGCTCATAGACTCTGGTGCATCGTGTTCATTTATTGATTATGACCATACATTAAAATTTAACGTGGGGGGTAGAGACTCTAGATTATATTATTGAGGTGTCTAGGGAGGTGGTAAGAGTGAGGAAGGCGGTTAAAGCCTGCCCTATTGTAATAGGTGACTCTAAATTTCAGGTAGATTTGGTGGTGATCCGTTTAGAGAATTTGGGCTAATTCTGGTTATGGATTGGCTTGCAAAACACAGAGCAATGGTAGATTGCTTTACGAAGGAGGTGTCCATCGATGTTGACGGATGAAGGGAAGTGTTGTTTGGAGGACAGAAGAGTGATACCGTCTTCTTTGATATCTGCTGTACAGGTTGTAAGCTTGATAAACGATGGATGTGAGGCATATTTAGCTAGTGTGGTGGATGCCACGAAACCCAGTGTGGGAGTGTCTAAAGTTTCAATGGTACGTGAATATCCCTCCTAGTAGGCAGGTCAATTTTGAAATTGACTCCGTACCAAGGACAACACCAATATTGATAGCACCCTATTGAATGCCGCCAGCAGAATTGAAAGAAATAAAGAAGCAGTTGGAGGAACTGCTTGACAGAGGGTTTATCCGGCCCAGTATTTCTCCGTGGGAGGCGTCTGTACTATTTGTTAAGAAGAAGGATGGTAGTATGAGGCTGTGTATCGACTACCGTCAGCTGAATCGGGTAACGATTAAAAATAAATATCTGTTACCCAGAATTGACAATCTTCTGGATGAGTTGAAGGGTGTGATGATTTTCTCTAAAATCGACCTAAGGTCGGGGTACTAGCAGCTGAGAGTAGAGGAAAAGTCAAGGCCGAAGACAGCATTTACGACCCGATATGGCCACTTTGAGTTCACAGTGATGCCATTTGGGTTGACTAACACTCCAGCCGCCTTCATGTCCCTAATGAACAAAATTTTTCAGCCATATCTAGATACCTTTGTGGTCGTCTTTATTGATGATATTTTGATCTATTCTAGGAGCCGAGATGAGCACAAAAAGCATTTCCTAGTAGCATTACAAGTACTACAGGACAAGCAAATGTATGCTAAGTTTTCTAAATGTGAATTTTGGCTGGAGGAATTTGCATTTCTGGGACATGTCATCTCTAAATTTTGCGTGCAACCTGATCCCTAAAAAATTAAAGCGGTGGAAGACTGGAAAGCTCTGAAGAATGTAACTGAAATACGGAGTTTTCTAGGCTTGGCAGGGTATTATCAGCAATTTATCTAGGATTTTTCAATTCTGACAAGGCCTCTAACTAGTCTGTTAAGGAAGAATGCCAAGTTTGAGTGGGATGATAAATGCCAGAGCAACTTTGAGGAGATTAAGCATAGGTTGACTGAGGCTCCAGTATTAACTTTGCCGTCAGAGGACGGAGAGTATGTGGTCTACACCGATGCTTTTGGGATGGGATTAGGTCATGTGTTGATGCAGAATGGCAAAGTGATTGAATATAGCTCGAGACAGTTGAGGCCACATGAGTTAAAATATCCAACACACGATCTGGAACTTGCAGCTATTGTTTATGCTCTAAAGACTTGGAGGCATTATCTATACGGAGAAACCTTCAAGATTTTCACAGATCACAAAAGTTTAAAATATGTTACCACTCAAAAGCAGTTGAATCTCAGGCAACGAAGGTGGATTGAGCTGCTAAAAGATTATTGTTGTTCGATAGTATACCATCTTGGCAGAGTAAATGTGGTGGCCGACGCTTTAAGCAGAAAATCATTAGTGAAGGGTGTTGTACCTACATACAATGTGGAGTCATTGTTTGCGATGCAAGAGATGCAATTAGTGCTTAAAGTGATTGAAGAGGGATTGCTTGTAAATATATCGGTGAGGCTGATACTTAAAGAGCGGATAATGGAAAAGAAAATGGAGGATGAAAAGCTGAGACTCACTAGCAAAAAGGTGGAATGGGGAACAGAAACCCCCTATGTGTGAGATGAACAAAGAATTTTGCATTATGGAAAGAGACTTTGTGTGCCAAATAGTCCAGAATTGAAGGAAGAGATCCTTCAGGAAACACATTCCTCTCGATATTCAGTACACCCGAGCAGTAGATAAAAGCTGAACACCAAGCTCTAGCTTGAAGGCTTCATTTCTTAGATATTCTAGAGTGGAAATGGGAGCATATTACCATGGATTTTATGGTTGGATTGCCCAGAACATTCCATAATCATGATGTAGTATGGATGATTGTGGATAGATTAACTAAATCTGCACATTTCTTGGCAATTAAGCAGGATGATTCTCTGGATAAGCTAGCAGAGAAATATGTGGCGAAGTGGTGAGACTTCATGAAGTGCCAGTTTCCATTGTTTCTGATAGGGATCCTCGATTTACTTCACGTTTATGGGGTAGTTTATAGGAAGCTATGGGTAGTAGATTGCACTTTAGTACAACATTCCATCCCCAGACTGAAGGACAGTTAGAAAGGACGATACAGACTCTGGAACACATGATGAGATCCTATATTTAGGAGTTCAAAGGTAATCAGGAGACCATTTTCCATTGTTAGACTTTGCGTACAACAATAGTTATCATTCCAGCATCGGAATGGCACCATATGAAGCTTTGTATGGCAAAAAATATCGAAGCCCAGTGATTTGGGATGTTGAAGGACTTCGACAGATTGAAGGTCTTGAGTTGGTGCAGCAGACAATGGAAAAAGTGCAGGTGATTAAAAAGTATCTTAAAGCTGCCCAAGATCGTTAGAAAAGCTATACTGACAAGCATCGGCGAGAAATTTCATATGAAGTGGGCGAGAAATTGTTTTTAAAAGTATCGCCTTAGAGAGGTGTATTACGGTTTGCGAAGAGCAGAAAGCTAAGTCCTAGATTCATTGGCCCCTATGAAATCATAAAAAAGGTAGGACCTTTAGCTTATCAGCTACGATTACTCGATGAACTCTCTAGACAACATGATGTGTTCCATGTGAGCATATTGAGGCGGTATCGCTCAGACCTCAGCCATGTAATCAAGGAGTTAGAAGTGGGAATTTCTGAGGATATGACATACAAGGAGGAACCAGTGGAAATTTGGATTGGATGGTTCGTAAGCTGAGGAACAAGGAAATTTTAATGGTGAAAGTGAAATGAGTTTCCATTCTCCGAAAGAGGCCACTTGGGAGGTCGAAGGGGAGATGCATCGATGTTATCCTCACTTTTTTCTTGATCTAGGTACAATTTTAAATTTTGAGGACGAAATTTTTCTTAAGGGGTGGAAGTGTAACGACCTAAAATTTTACTTAATAAAATTTTAAATAATATATATAAGAAATTAAGCATAAATATTTTGCAAATTATAAAAATAATAATTCAGTGGAGGATATGAGAATTAGTTGGAAATAATTAATAAGTTAAAAAAATAATAATTAGGGTTGCTTAGACGAGTAGAGAAGACGAGAGTTAAGTAGAGGGTTAAAAAGGGCAAAACCATCAAAACCGAGTCCTATATATATATTACTTTGTTCCTCTCTCTCTCTACCATCACCAAACTCACGTTACTCTCTCCCATCTTTTCTTTCCAAAGCTCAAAAACCCTAACCATCATCGAATCTCACTAAACCTCAATGTTCGGGAGTGTTGGAATCAGTCGGTGGTCAGAATTTGGTAAGGTTTCTTGTGTAGAATTCAAGTAGAGTATACAAGTAGCATTCATGCATTTGGGCTCTTAGTGAGCATATGAAACTTAAAGAATAAAGGCTCTTAGCGGGCAAAGATTTATGAGGGAGTGGTTATGGCACTTAGTGTGCAAGATTCGGTGCGTAGTGCGCAATTTTACGGGTAGTATATAAAACATGCTACACCGGGTACAGTGGTTGATTATTTGATACACAGACATTTGTGTGAATGTGCCAGGCCAAAATAGGGCGATAATCAGGCCAAAACAAGGAGTAAATATGGATATCCATTTATTATAATCAAAACTCCCGGCCGAACGGCCCGTTTGCAAACTTCAACTATATGGCCAAAACAGGGCAAAAATTAAAACCAAATTGAAATTTGTGAATGATCATATAAGTTTACATTATATGTCATTCATTCACATTGTTATGTTCATATATATTGGTTTTCAAATGAACATATGTTGAGTTGTTATGTAGATGAAAATTTTGAAGGTTTATATGCAATTGAAGGTTGGTTGACGTGGAATGGATCATGTTGTTTGATTTGGCATGCTTGTTTTCTTGTTTTGATGTAGGTTGAGATATGATTTGAGATAAATGAAGTAAGATTGGTTGTAGGTGAGCTTGAATTGAATTTATGAAGGAATTGTGAAAAGATGTGGTTTTGGTTTGTGTTTTTGCCAGGGAAACTAGGATCCATGTGAGGTGGTAGCAAAGTACGCGCTCTTGCCACGATCACGCGTACTTTGCAGCTGACCACGCGTTTGCCTGCACCCAGACTACGCACAGTGGTAGCAACATTGCATACTTAATTACCACAGCGCGTAGTCCAGGATGACACCGTATGGATCTCTCAGTGCTGCTTATTTGATGGATACATATATCTTATGTTTACATGTTTTGGGTATATATGTGACATTATGAACTATGAATAGAATGATACAAAGTGAACTAAGATTTTGCTTACATTATGAATTGATTTGAGTGTGAATAATTAAATTATGGATGGTTGTCCATACCGGTAATTGTTGCTTATTGGGTCTTGTGACTCACGGTGTTTTATACCTGCCGTGTGGGCAGGAACTTAAGGGAACATTTTGGTACGAGAAGGTGTAAAACTTTTGGGCGCTCCGACTCAGGTTGTATTTCGAAAAACGGAGGTGGGCGGTACACTAGGATTTTCTCTCTAATGACTTTCAAACTATTGTATTTGAAAATATTAGTGCAAACATTCATTTTGTAGGGTTATGTTAGAAATGGAGTCTACCAGGTTCCTTTTCCTATATAACCCTAAATCAATTTTGTAAACCTTTGTAAATTTCTATTTAGTAATGAAAGATATTTATATGTTATATTTATATATTTGAATGTGTGTGTGATAAAGGCTTACAATTGAATTTCAACACTTCTATTTAGCAACTTTATGATGTCCAAATTCGAATATCACTTTAAGGGAATTAATTATAATAATAACGGGTGGTAGTCGAATTTGGGGGCAAGTATACCTATCGAACAATACTATAGACACTGGAGTATCGAGTGTCAATCCCACAGAGACGGTCATGTACTAATATTATGAATTTAATTTACTATCTAATCTAATGAGAATGATCTGTTGTAAATGAAATTATAGACTAAAAAGAAAGTACTTAAAATTGAAAGTAGTCAAAACAAGCGAAAAGGAAAAATGTGCAAAGGAATTTGATAAATTCAATTAGGAAATAGCAGATACCTACACTCGACTCGTCCTAAGATTTCATACGTGTATGTGTGACGCCCATTTTCGAAAAGTTCATTTTCAATTTAATCCAATTTTTGACACTATTTTTTTTTCTTTTAAAACATACATCTTACAATATAAAGTTCAGAGTAAACTATATACAAATATCTATTAAAGCGCGGAAGCTGGAAACGTTTATAATGGTAAATAATGAAAACCATTTGTAACTCTGATAATGCGGAAACGGGAAAATCATTTAATATGACAACACATACATCTCATCTATACTAACATGTATAGATACAAAACATGCACAAGCACTCTAACTCTTTAAACCACTGGGAG
>CANYCX012067601.1:0-10423 GCA_948193385.1 Breynia disticha f. nivosa | reverse complement strand
GTTCTATGACTAAAATCTACGTGTTCATTGGAAATTACTTCTCATGAACAAACATAGTTATGTCATTCTCATGAATAAACCACAAAATTCACAAGAATTGTAAGCAACAAACTTTGAGGGTATGTTAAAGATCATAAACCAACATATATCTTAACATGATTAAGAAGAACTATTTTTCCTTATTTTCACATAACTCATGTTATGAAATTGGAAATAAACACCTCATGTTTAATTCCATATCATTACTTGAGCTTAAACTTCAATCAAATCCACTCACGACATTAGTCGGTCCTAATTTCTTTGATTGAATCATATCTTGACAAACAAGATCCAAGAAGCAACTAAATGCCCTCATTTACGTGATGTGTCTTAAGCAACTATAACTAGTCATATTACAAAATGATGAATACATTAGGCCTATGTCTACCCCTCAAACTCATCATCAACTAATGACAATTAAAATTTGATTACAATAAAATTCAGCTTCACTAATATTCACACTATTATTACATCACTATAGACGTCAAACACAATTAGGCAACTCAAAACGGAAGAATTTCCTAACATTCTAACTATTAGCTAATCGATCAAAACAATTTAGGCTAATCTCGACTAGAATTACACATAATGAGATTACATTATCACTAAGATAATGCTTTGAACAAAAAATGATAAAATTTATCTCTAACCTATTAGAGAATTGTAGTCCATGCTCAAATATAATATAAGCAAGAATGTTATTGTTAAAAGATCTATTAAAGTCGTCCTTCAATAAGTTAAGACATAAGTGTAACGATACAGAAGACGTTAACTTTTCAAGACTCACTTTAATAAGTTAATTACTTCTTGACTCCCACTTTTCATGTCACTCTTGACATGTTTTGAATTTTCTTAGTTAGATACTTCAAACACAATTGAAGACTACTTAATTCTTCAACAAGTATGATCAAAATTTTGAATCTATCATCTTCAAAAGATGAAAAAAAAACAATCTATTTAAACATGATACACTTCACACGTTAAAGTGTATACTCCAAAGTTCAATACTTTGAATAATCAAGATATTTTGCTAAAATATATTGATTTCATGTTTAAAACTACACTTTAGTTTACCAAATCTTTCAATTCTTAAGAATTTTAATTCTTAAGCTTATTCCTTACCACTTGTCCTTAGTTTAAGAAAGTTCTAAACTTTCTTTCTAAAACCTTTTCGACAAATAACTTCATATATTTATCAAGTTTATGTTGTTATTCCATGTGTCTCCCATTTGGATAAACCCCCTTTAAGAAATAGATAACATCTTTTGTTGTATTTATTCGCATTAGTTACCGACTAGCTAAATTTAAAATTCATGAATCATATAAGCTTCTAAGCTTTTATAGACAACCCTTGTGTTCAAGTATCAAATGTAGAAGTCAAAAACTTCAATCCACCGATTCATTAAATTTGATTCTAATATGATTCTTAATAATCTCACTCATTCATCATTTATTACACAAAGTATAATATGTACACAATGAAATTCACTTATTTAACTTCGCATAAACCTAAAATTATGTTGATCATATAGTACATTCCTTGAATTTTGACTCTCAAAATTAAGGTGCTAAAAACACAGTTTCTAATTGTGCATTTGTAAAACTAATTTCCAAGATATGCAATTAATACGACCTAAGCCTAACGCGCAATTACATTTATCTTAATATTAATCGACTTTAGGAATAGTAAATAGTAAATAATTATTACAAAAATAAATAAATAATACTATATAATTTATTGCTTTGAAATAAGGAATTTAAGCATTATACTAAATTTACTATTAATACATTAATTTTAATCTAGCGTTTCGTTAACATAAAATGAGCTCTACACACAATGTGGTAGAACCACAGATTTATTTGGGTTAATACTTTCACTAAACCAAAATTTAACTAATAATAGCAAATTCCATTTTAGTTCTATTTTCTAAGTTATTATAACTAAGTCAACTCATGTTCATTACGTGATGAGCTAAAATTACAAAAATTTCCTTTATCTAGAAATGCGACATTTTTAATAAATTGTACTATATAATTTACATATCCAAATAACATTTAAAATAATTAAATATTAATAATGAACATAGAACTAAAATTCTAATACTCAACAAATGATATTTTCGACTTAATTCACATTAAGTCTCGTCAATATCCAACAAATGGTATTGTCAACTTATTACAAAATGAGTTGTTACGTCTACAAAGGCACAAATGAACACACAATGAACAAACATACTCACTATGATTTTAATTAAGACTAACTTAATTAGCATAAGTAATTTGTATTACTTAAAATCTTATCAAACGATTTAACCGCATTTATTGGTTTTTGAAAATCCATCATCCCAGTTGCAAAATTATGTGATTACGTCTAAGTTTCGTAAACTTAATACCACAACTAATTTTTGTCCCGATTATTACCACGTTGATCACTAAGATCATACAATGGTTCGTAAAATGTCATTTATTGGATCACATTCATTTTTACAATATTACATTTTTCGCTTATTTTCGGTATTCTCTAAACCAAAATTTCATAAAATTTTCTTTTGCGCAAAAAAATATTTTACTACTTCCAACTACTTTGTCAAATCATACCTTAATTAAGAAATAAAACTCTTTTCCATGATTAATTTCTGGATTTCATCATTGATTTTGTTAAAATACATTATAACATCAACCATGTCATCATTAATCCAAAAAAATATTTCTGAATTTATGATTTATCGAGAGAATTCAAAAGTTCGATCTTTTACGCTCGCGAATCTCTTTTGCGAACATTAATGATTTGCATTATTTATAACAAATATAAAATAATTCTACTATATAAATAAATTACATAATAAATTTCTAATGCGCATTACATTCACAATGTAATTTATTAGAATTTATTAACAAATTAATATATTTACAATAATTAAAATACACAATTTTAATTGATTATTCTATAACACATATAGAATATGTCAAAAATATAAACAAATTATACAATAAATTTATAATACCTCTTACAAACTTATTGTAATTTCATTAGAATTTTATTTGACACATAAGTACATTCAAATTAATTAAAATACAAAATTTTAATCATTTTTAAATGAAATAAATACTTCTGAAATTCAAAAATTTACGAAAAATATACCAAAAATTCCAAAACGTTGTAAATATTAATTTTGTAAGAAATTTGGAAAATTTTGGACGCTAGAAGACACCGCACCTCGCCATCGATGCATCATTTCAGAGTCAAAACAACAAGTGCCTTGTCATTTGATCCAATAGAAGGAACACTCCAGCGATGCCCAGTCGTAGTTGCAGTTGGTGGTGGTGTGTGCACGCCACGCACCACCTTCTGTCATTGTTCCGACGAAGAGAAACATATTTTCTGCATGTTTTTGGCATTCTGAATTCAATGGTGTGGTTAAATTTGTCAAATTCCAAACTTTTATTTTTAGAATCGTAACGGCCTAAGGTTTTCGTCTAAATTCGACGACAATTATACAAAATAAAACTACTGAATCACCATCATAAGTACCATCAACAATCAAAAAAATTAATTCTAAAAACTAAGAGACTTTCGGCTTAGATACCAATGAAAAAAATCGAATCTATCACATATATATATAAATACTAATTAATTAACTGATAATTAATTAATGCATAAATAAAACGAATAGAGATTCAAACCTGAAACTCCGTTCAGCACAGCGGAAGAAGACGTTACCTCGTTGAAGGGTACATTCATATCCACAAGCGTAAAGACGTCGGGATATGGACAATATTTTGCACCTGATCCTATATTGGAAATCTTGATCACCGAGAGAGAGTTTTAGAATTTTCATTCTAAAACCTCCACACAAGGAATCTGATTTGGTTGGTTAATGTGGAAGAGTGACATCAAATGTGTCTGAAAAATGTGTATTTATAGAATAAGTACAGGTACATATTGGTGAATATGTACTTTTTCATTCACATTTACACTTTAGTCTCTAAACCAAACAATGTTTTTAATTTAATCTTTCTATCAAATAAATTATAATTAAGTCCTTTAACTTAATTATATTTGTTCGACAACTCAAACGTCATGAGCAGAATAAATTATCCTTTCAATTTTGTTGTTATCAAGCGCACATAAAATATGTTCATAATAGACTTGAGGAGCCTTTAGGGAGATACATCACAAACGTGACCCTAGTAAAATGAGACACTAGCCAAACACACAAGTGATTTTGAGACCACGTCTTTATCCAAAAATCTTAAATTCTTAAATTATGAGTTTGCAAAACTTACAAATCTTTACACAACTCACAATATATTGATATGAGATTCATATGTGGGCCGACCCAAGCTGTCGTAGTATACTCCACCTCAGGACATACGACGTAGCAGTACACTACGACAGCATGTGTTGGCCCACATTTCGATGGACACTGAATGTTGTCAGCAACGACACGATGCTGGTCTTCGCACCGTTGTTCAAAGAAATCAACTATGCGACAGTAGTCCATCTCCGTAGGTTATTATGATTTGTTTCATAATTAATATTTATATTTCTTTAAATACTTATGTAATTTTTATTTTCTTATTATTAAATTTTTTAATTAATTTTTCATACATAATTATTTATTTTTACTAATTTTTTCATTAAGTATTACTATATAATTATTTATTTTTTACTAATTATTACGTCAATAATTGTATAATGATGCTTGAATGGGGAATTATATGACTTATGTGCATAAGATGAAACTTTAGACAATTAATTAAATGAATTGGTAAATAATTTCGTAATCATTTTGGAATGATTGAGTTGTGGATGTTGATTGATGTGCACAAACACCAATTTTGAACAATTAACTTTAATAATTTCTTAATGATTTCAAATGATTGATTTCAAATGATTGGTTCAAATGATGATGTTTGATGGTGATTAATGTCCACAAACCCCACTTTTGGACATTGCTAATCCCAAATTGAAAAATATTTTTTTTATCCTTTTTTGAAATTATTTTTTAACTAACCTTAAAATGAGAAATATTATTTTAAGATACAGTTTTTTGGTAAAAAACCCGAAATTTGGCTCACGCATGAAGCACAAACTCACCTTGAGGAAGGTGTTGAATCCCTAATTGTCACAGAGATTACAATTTCAGTTTGTTAGTGCAGTTATCTTGCTGAAATTAATACATCTCCCCTCAATGTTCAGCTGATGTATATATCGCTCACGTCATGCATAGGTAAGTTTTACCCTTTTTTTTCTGTGGTTTTAATGGTCAAATGGGTTGAACAACAGAGGGTGCGAGTATCCGTAGCAGCATTAAGAAATGTGGATTCTAACTTACTGATTCACTATGTTTCTTTGACATTTTCTACTTTAGTTCGTGGGTTAGACCTAATCTTTTTTTAAAATTTTGTAACAAAATAAATGCATACATAAGTTTCGGATATCAATTAGCAATCTCGGATTGTTTCATCGGTTTCATATTTTTCAGTTCTGTAGACTTACAAAGCATAATGGTGAACAGACTCCAGATTCAAGATCATCACAGGTGTTCCCACCCTCCTCTGCTGGGAAAATGATCAATAATGCGACAACTTTTGGTAGATAAAGAGAGAACTTATTTTAAGATCTATTACTTTTTTAAGTAACAAATTGCTGAATGCTTTATTCTTTTTATTTGTACTTCAAATCGGATTAGTCAAGATTTCAGAAAAAAAAAAATTCTTGCCAAATTGAATAATATGCTACATTTTCGTGTCTCAAAAGTGTCTGTGAGTGGCTGGGTCGATTCTTGAATCAGAAGGCATCAGATTGTTGTATGGTCGCTAGAAGCAAATAAGGCCTCATAGAAGGAAAGTAGCACCATAATGACTCAAAACTTGAACTGCATTTGCGGGGTGTATCCGAGAGACTCTAGATGACCAGCCATGGCCTTGTTCATTGGTGGTGGTCCACACATCAGTATCTGCAAAACCTTGTCAGCACTTCAGAGACAGAGAGCATGCGGAGGAGAGAGAGAGCGGGCGGAGGGGATATAGAGAGAGAGGCTGGCTTACCTTGATATCAGAAGCTGGTGCTGGACAGTGCTCTTGAATCATTTCCTTCGACACATATCCAACGCCGCCATTCCATCTTTCCGGAGGCTTATAATCAAAATTTTGCAGATATATTAATTTGGTGTAAATAGAGACTGATTTGAGCCATACAAAAATAATCAGAAGAAACAAGGCAAAGGTGGAAATGCAACAGCAGTTAGAAATTACCTGATTCAGAACATAGAATACACTGAAGCGAGTAGGAAAACTGTTGGCTAAATCATCCAGTTCTTCCTGCAAATTGCTCAAAACGACGTCAATGCACCAATTTATGGAACTAAATGCACAGATAAAATTAAGATGTCTTTAATTCATGCATGCTGTATTGAAAATTATAACACACAAAAAAGTTTGAGCATTTACCTTCAAAAGAATATCATCGTATGTGACATTAGCATAAATAAGATGTACATTGGTTTTGTCCTCAGGGTTTTCCAATATCGCTCTTGCAACCTAAGAAACAGAATAGAAATATTAGCTTAGAGTTGAGACAATCAACAAATCAAAAGGAATTTAAATCACAGGTATTTTTGATAAGTACTTGGAACATTGGAGTAATGCCAGTGCCTCCAGCTAGCATGCCAAAAGCTCTAACCTGGTTGGGTTGATATTTGAAGCGTCCCTGCAACAATCATACATGATCAGTAATTAATGCAAGTATGAGTTTTGTTCAAAGCCATCGGACAACAGAACGAGCAGAGGAACAACAACGAGTCTTAATTACAACACGACTATTCTCTGTTAATCACTGTACATCTAACCAATTTACATTGATCATGAATATCGAACAAAGGGAAAAAGTTACCTTTGGTCCCTTAATGGCTAAATAATCACCTTCACGCATTTCCCGGAAGTGGTGGGACATTCGTCCTTGTGGATACATCTAATATATCAAATCATACAATCAGCAGTTTAGGAAAACACGGAATACATTAAAACAAAGTGAAATAGACCAACTAACTATGCTGAAGTTTTCAACCTTTATAACAAGTTCAAAGTATCCAAGATCAGTGTCCAATGTTGTAGGAGTATATGCCTTGACAACTTCTTCACCAAGACTATCTTTACCACTGGAGAATCATAAAACACAGCAAGAACTTAGAAGAAGGAGCAGTAGAAAATTAAGAATTCAAAAAACCAGGAAGATGAAGAGATATAGAATGAACAAAATAACAAAACAAACCTGCAACTTATATGCTGTCCAATTGGTAGTCCAAGTTCAGACGTTGGGGTAGGAAGGACAAATCTAAATTTTGCCACATTACGACTGAGTTGAATGCGTTGGACAAGCTTGAATTCCTTGAATTTTTCAGGGTCCAAGCAACCTATCAAGAAGTATCGAGTCCTTAATTCACAATTATCAAATTGGCATGGAGAACATAAACAAAAAAAAAAGACTAGATCAACAAAGAAATCTAGCTACTTCAAGATAATAAGTTATTAAGACTTCTCTTTATTGCTCTCTTCTGTTCCCTATTCCATCCCATATAACTTTCCTGAATCTATGATTCATATGAATCTCTTCGTTTCTCTTTACTGATGATACCAATATATTGACAGCATATTCCAAACAATTAAAGGCAAAAAAAATGTAGAACTCATTCATCTCATTCCACAATCACGACAACTATTCAAACCAACTAGTCAAAGTAAACCCAGGAAGGACACGGACCATGAGTCTTTGTTAAGCCAAAAATTGGACTCATCAATGATTAAAAAGACTAAATCTTGAGAAACCAAAAGGCTTAAATGAGAAAATATAAGCAGAAAGTAGAGAAGAAGAGAGAACCTTTGGGTTTCTTGGTGATGTAGAAATAATAAGCAGTTCCAGCACCAATGGCGAGAAGAGCTACGGTTATGCTTATCATCTCCGCTCGGTGGGACTGTAAAGCGTCCATTTTTGCTCAACCCGACACAAAAACAGAGCGGAGAAAGCTTCGCTCAAGGGGCTTGCAGCGGCAAAATGGTGACTTGCGAGACTTGTTCTCTTTTAATGACACATTTTCCTTCTGCTCGCTCATATTTCAGTATATTTCAATTGGAATCCCTAATAGTTTGAATCAGCCTTTTCTGTCCCTAAGTACCGCACTTGTGGGGCTTTTTACAAAAAAATTGTATATTAAAATAATATTTCTCATTTTAAGGTTATTTAAAAAATAATTCCAAAAAAGGTTGAAAAAAAAGTATTTCTCAATTTGGGGTAGTTGATAGCATTGTCCAAAAGTGAGGTTTGTGGACATTAATCACCATCTAAACGTCATCCTTGGAACCAATCATTTGAAACTATTAAGGAATTATTAAAGTTAATTGTCCAAAATTGGTGTTTGTGGACATCAATCAACATCCACATCGCAATCATTCCAAAATGATTGCGAAATTATTTACCAATTCATTTAATTAATTGTCTAAAGTTTTATCTTATGCACATAAGTCATATAATTCCCCATTCAAGCATCATTATACAATTATTGACATAATAATTAGTAAAAAATAAATAATTATATAGTAATAATTAATGAAAAAATTAGTAAAAATAAATAATTATGTATGAAAAAATAACTAAAAAAATTAATAATAAGAAAATAATAATAACCTACGGAGATGGACTACTGTCATATAGTTGATTTCTTCGAACAACGATTCGAAGACCAGCATTATGTCATTGCTGACGACGTTCAGTGTCCATCGGAATGTGGGCCGATGTTCAATACACTACAGCCTGTGTCGGTCCACATTCCGATGGACACTGAACGTCGTCAGCAACGACACGATGCTGGTATTCGAATCGTTGTTTGAAGAAATCAATTATGCGACAGTAATCCATCACTGTAGGTTATTATGATTTTTTTCATAATTAATATTTATATATTTTTAAATACTTATGTAATTTTTATTTTCTTATTATTAAATTTTTTAATTAATTTTTCATACATAATTATTTATTTTTACTGATTTTTTCATTAGTTGTTACTATATAATTATTTATTTTATACTAATTATTACATAAATAATTGTATAATGATGCTTGAATAGGGAATTACTCCCTCCGTCCCACAATAATTGTCGCTTTAGAAAAATTGGTTTTTTCATATTACATATCGTTTTGTATTACCACTGCAACATTTAAGAAATTTTTCCAAGTTTACCTTTATTAGTTTTACATTTCCAATACAAATTTAATTTAGTTGTTTTCATGGTTTGTCAAGTCAAAGGATATAATAGGTAATTCAACACAAACTTAAGACATATTAAATGCATTCTTAATCCGTGTGTATAACCTTAAACGACAATTATTGTGGGACGGAGGGAGTATATGACTTATGTGCAGAAGATGAAACTTCAGACAATTAATTAAATGAATTGGTAAATAATTTTGTAATCATTTTGGAATGATTGAGATGTGGATGTTGATTGATGTCCACAAACACCAATTTTGAACAATTAACTTTAATAATTCCTTAATGATTTCAAATGATTGGTTCAAATGATGACTTTTTAATGGTGATTGATGTCCACAAACCCCACTTTCGGACAATGCTACCGACCACCCCAAATTGAGAAATACTTTTTTTCACTCTTTTTTTAGAATTATTTTTTAACTAACCTTAAAATGGGAAATATTATTTTAACATATAGTTTTTTGGTAAAAAACCCGCACTTGTGCCCCAATGTTGAATCAACTTATGCATAAACCAAAACAATTTCTTTTACCATTTGACTTGAAACGAAAACCATCAGCTCAACCTATAATCTAAAACTCAAAAATCGAAGTCAAAACTTATTTTCCTCTTAAAGCTAAAATACGCACTTAAAAAACAACACCAATAAATCCCAAAGTATATATTAAGCACTCGTAAATATGAGGCGATTCGTCTCTAGCGAAATACAATCAGCGGGGGTAGAGATGGAAATATTGGCCCGGAACCGGCCCAGCCGGACCCGCTGGTTCACGGGCCCAAACCGGCCCGGCCCGGAACCGGGTCAACCCGGTCCCGGGGCGGGCCGGTTACGGTTCACCAAATGGTTACCCTTTGACCCGGGGGTTAAACCGCCGGTTCAACCGGCGGTTCCCAACGGTCATGTGACCGTTGGGAACTGTTGGAACCGGCGGTTCCAACGGTTGGAACCGCCGATTCCAACGGCCCTTTTCTTTTTTTTTTTTATTTTTTTTTATTTTTTTTAATTTATAACTTCTATAAATACCATACTCTTCCTACAACAAATTTCATCTTTCTCTCATTATTCTCATTCTCTCAAGCAAACATACTTTACAATTTCTCAAAAAAATTCA